>ASZH01045150.1:0-11413 GCA_000411075.1 Sisymbrium irio | reverse complement strand
TCGCTACCGGAAACTTTGATCATCGGCGGCGGAATTTCTGCAGTGGGGTCAATGAATTTGAGTAAATCATAACCACGAAGGAGAGATTTGATTTGTGCACTCCAAGTAATGAAGTTGGTGGAGGAAAGTTTCGTCACATTAATCATGTTGACAGACACAATCGATGAAGACGAGGTGCCGGAATTAACAACGTCGGCGGAAGATTCAGAATGAGACATGATGAGGATTGAAAGAGAAAAAAAAAATTTTAAGCAGAGGGATCTTCAGGAAAGAAGAGCTCTGATACCATATAGAGAAGATGTATATTATTGCTTATCAAATGGTACTTGTACAGCGCTATATATATATTACAAGAGAGAATCATAGAGAATCAGAAAGAGATATACACGGAGAGCATATACAGAGAAAATATATTCAGAGTATCTAAAGCTAATCAATGAGAGAATATACGTATACGATATTATCTCGATAATCCATGCTTTCACATTCGGATTGCGTGCGATTCGTGGAGGTCTGAAGTCTTTGTGGGAATGTCTCACATATACTCTACTCGTGTTAAGTGGTTATGTGGCAGATTGTCTCTTGAAGATGATTTTACTTGCTTTGGTGTTTTGCTTGTCAAACGTTTCAGTAGAATGTGGCCTCAACTTGTGAAGCCTGAGTTTCAGCTTGTTATCTCCATCTCAATTGCGTCTCCAATCCTGGCTCTTGGAGTTTGTCTCCAACTATCTTTCCTTCTTGGTTGCATATTATCTTTCAACAACTTTGGCATAGAGAGTAGTCTATTAGAGGGCTACTCTCTGTCTTTGTTTAGGTATTTTTATTCCTCTTTGTAGTTGTTTTGTGTCCTGGTTTGCGTCTGTTACAGCGGTGAATTTAACCAATTTGGTTATTGGTTATTATGTACTCTTACTCCATTGTTGGAGGATAATATTTATGAAAAACAATTTTTTGACCAAAAAAAAGATTTTCTAACATCCTTAAAGAAATAAGTGATCGCTTCACAATTAAAAGAATTTAAAATATATCATACGATGTGAAAACCATTAGAAGAATATTTAAATGCTAAAAAGACTTCTAAAGATTTGATTTCCGGAAAGAAATGGTGTTAACAAATATATGAGCTCCTTCTCATCCTTTTGAGGGATATTACTCGTGTATGATTGATCATCTCCCTATAAAGACATATCTAAAAGTTTTTTTTTAGGAGAGACAACTTCATTTCACTACGAACATTTTTTGTTCTCATACCTACGTTCATTTGCTTTCTTTGCGATGGTTATGTTAACGGAATATACCACGAGAAAACTGTATGAAAGACACAAAATCCACTCCGAGCAATGAATATCGAAAATAAAATCACATATAACATAGATGGTTTGTATGATTTTGATTTTGATGTAGTTTTGATCGATATTTATTTTTGGTTTGGTACAAATTTGGATTTCTATATGTTTTTTGTATATATATATATAAAAAATAATATCCCTTCAAAAAGTGATTGAACTTAATTAAGTGTGAGGGCCAAAAATGTATCCTTGTTTTGGGAAAAGTTATAGTGATCACTAGACATCTCCATATCCCCAACGCAATTAAATTTAGATTTGTTAGGATGCCTCCCCTACGAACATGCATTGTTGGCAATATGTGCATAACTATCAATGAATGATTAAATTATACAGTCATTTGTTTGTAAGCCTTAATTATGAAGTGTACATCGACAAATAAATTATAACTCCCCGAAGAGCATTTCAAATGAATTTACACTCAAAGGAGACGTATGTAGTATATATAGTGGATTTGAACCATCTTGTTTATATTTAGTTTTGTTAATGACTTTTGATATACATATATATTATATATTTATATACCGTACAAAGATGTATAAACAATAGTAACAATCTTCAAGCTTATAAAGTCATCAACCGCTATAGGTCACGAAAGATCTTTCTTTAGCATAAATTCTATGGAGTCTCAACCTCTATAATTTGTAAAACTAATGAAATTTGATATGGTAGTTTCTTATTGTTATAAAAAACCCGAGTATCTTTTGCAACAAATCAAGGTAAGTAGTTAGATTAGAAAGTTTGGCTTAGAAAGTTTTAGTGGATCATGAAATTATCATCCTGTGGACATTTATTGGAATGTGAATAAGTGAGTGAGGATGAATAGACGATAACGCCAAGTCATGCATGGAGAAAGAACAATTTCTGATTTAATTCCCTCACAAGATGGTTCAACCACCACCTACCTCTCTCATAGCGTCTTTAATTACTCTAAAGTCTAAACATTTTGATTTTATGTTTTTGTACTTATTAATTACTACGATTTATCGTTTGTTCTTATAACTTTAACGTCGATATATCAGTGAATGTTGTTGAAGCCACTCACGAAAAGGGTAATTATGGGTTTGCTATATTTTATACTTACCAAGTTTAACAATTTGTTTTATCATGTAATTTTAGGAAATTAACTTAATTTTGTGAACGGAAACTATGTCCTCATTTTTCGATAATTACGTCACCAAACAAAAATGTCAGATTGGTCCAAACGGTAATGAACTACCAAATGTGAGCTAAGTAAAATCTATTACAAGGAAAAGTACCACAATTTCATTGATGCACTAGATTTAATGATGACTTAACGAAACCAAAAAAAAATATAGAAATATATTGTATAATAGCTAGTATTATAGAACTGGAAAAAAAAAAATATATATATATATACAAAAACTATCTTTCACATATCTTCAGTAAGTTCTCTTGCACGCTTTCGCTATCGCAGCTTTTCTGTATTTTCATCCACCATCTAATTTTTTTTTTCTTTGAAAATGGTCAACTGTAGAAGTCACCATCTTCCGTTTATATACATAAAAGTTCGAAAACCCCAAATCAAAATGTCCAAAAATATCCACAACCACACGTTGTTGTTTTCCCATTTCTTTACCTTTTTTTTTTCTTTTCTTTTTTATAAGTCTCCCATTTCTTTACCAGTTTCCCACCCTATCATATCATATAATATATAGACTATGGTGCATATCATGTAACCCTCGGGTTACAATTTCCCATATCCCTCCATAGATTCCTCTTCTCAACTCTCAATCATAGAGAGAGAGAGAGAGAGAGAGAGAAGGGAAGCAAATAAGACTAGACGAACAACTTCACACATAGATCTCTCTTTTTATATATACACGAGAGAGAGAGAGAGAGAGAGGTACTTGTGGATATAACCAAACTTCAAGTTTATGCATGGGTGCGATGAATATAAGAACCGCATCTGTAGGGAGATGGGTGAACGAGGTCGTGAGTTTCGTTGTATTTTGTCTCTTAGACATTGTCGATTATTTGCTCTGTCTTCTCTACAAAACAGCTGATTATCTCCTCGAAGCAGAGTGGAAACCTTGCTATTGCTTGTCCCCCAAAGAACTCGTCACCACAACTCGAGGGAACATCCTCTTATCTAATAAAAGTGGTGAACCCAAGATCCTCACTGTTTCTCCCCTGCAACAACTTAGGTATTCATTTCTATTTTGTTTTCTTCGAAATTATTTTTTAGAATAAAAAATAAAAAATAAAAAAACATGTCATTTTACTTAGAACACAAACGTGGCTTGTTTGTCCAACAAACAAGTGTAGATTCCAAGATTCTCAATAGGTTCTGTTTTATTACTATTTTAATTAGATCTTGAAAAATACTATATAGAAAGATAAAAAAAATACTTTATCTTCTATCACGTATTCTCCCTTTTGCATTTTCAAGAAACCAATAACTACACTAATTTAGACGATGCAATCTAGGAGTTGAAAAAAGAATCAATTTTGATTTGGTTTACTAACGTAACCGGCATGTTTTGCATGTAGCGGACGTTCTAAGATTGAGCTAGAAGAGATCTCGGAGACTCTTTATTCTCGCCCTTCTCTTCTATATGACCTCTCTGAACTCTTCATTAACGATCTCACAAAACGGTTAGTGAATGTGACTCGGTCAAACTCTGATTGTGGCGAGAAGAAGATAAGTAAGAAAAAAGGGAGAACGGTGAAGTCGAGATTGACGGTGAACTTCACTGTCGTTGAGATGCTTCGAGGGAAGATCAACCCGCAGAATTTGAGCCGACAAGTCTCCAGGTGGTCGGATTGTGATTGCGGATTTTGCACTAGTTGGACTTCCACTTGTGTCAGAGATCAGTCCCTCTTTGTCAAAACTCAATTTCCTGAAGGTATTCACAATTCAACCTCCTCTCTTATCGCAACTAACACCACACAAAGAAATAATCAAACCGTAATTTTGTATACTTTGTTTGAAATTATCACATGGATTTTTAACTCAAAAGCAATTGATATATAGTAAACTGGTATACTTCTTTAAAATATATAATAATATCATCTTATTTTAAGTGAGATCCTATAAATTCTATAATATCATTTATATAGATATATATATATGTGTGAACAACAAAGAAGTTTTAAAAATGTTTGATTTAGTATATGCTTTATGCTCAAAATTGAACATATTATTTTTCATAGGCAATACCGGGAAAGAGGCCGTGTTGTTCATCCACGGCTTCATATCTTCATCAGCGTTTTGGACAGAGACGGTGTTTCCAAGGTTGTCAAATTCGAATTATAGACTATTTGCCGTAGATCTTTTAGGGTTCGGGAAGAGCCCGAAGCCTTCGGATTCACTCTACACGATGAGAGAGCATGTGGAGATGATTGAGAAATCAGTATTGCTCAAACACAATGTAAAGTCGTTCCACATTGTGGCTCACTCGTTGGGTTGCATCTTGGCTCTTGGCTTAGTCGCAAAGCACGGTGAATCCATCAAGTCACTAACCCTCCTCGCTCCGGTTAGTTGTTCAATTAATCTGCATTTTGATATCCTTATTCCTAGTTCATTATCCAACACGTACGGAATACGACTTTATTTAAGAAGTAATTTCTGTAAAGTTAGAATTGATTTTACGCGTACGTATATGGTGTTTTTTAATGGCCGTTTTACATAAATGTGATTATACATCTGAAAAAATGTAAAAAAGTAACATTTGGAATTTACCCTAAAAGTCATTTGATGTTTATAGTGTAATAGTGTTAAGCATTTTTAAGGATTCAAATAGCTTTTCAGATTATAATAGCATCTTACAATTTTTATTATTCTTTTTTGGTTTAATTAACTAGTTAATATGAATTTCGCAAGGGTTAAAAGTTTTTCCGGTGAGTTTTTACATTCCCGCCACATATATTTTAGTATATATTAATCAGTTCGTTATTATTTTGTTTCGTAAGAGACCAAAAGACAATACGCATTCATTATTTCATGGCCGATTGTTATAAGCAGATGAAGTGTACACGAGAGTGTGGTGTTAGCATTTATATAAACACATGATGTGTACGATTTACTGAAATTTGACACGTGTGCATGTATGGCGAAGCCGTACCATCCGGTGCCGGCGACGGAGGCAGAGCCAAGGCAGTACGTGATGAGGAAGGTGGCGCCACGGAGGGTTTGGCCACCGATAGCGTTTGGAGCGTCCATGGCTTGTTGGTATGAACACATTAGCCGTACCATTTGTCTACTCATTTGCAAAAACCATCGTCTTTGGCAATTTCTTGCCAAACTCATCACCCGTAACAATAGGTATCTACATTTTCACTAAATTAGTTAACTTTCACTTTACATTTAAAATATAGGTAATAAATGGCGTAAGCTTTTTTATCTACAAGTTACATCAAATAGCTAGCTATATATTGACACTATGGGAAAATAAAAGACTTAGGCAACCTAACGTTGAAGAGGTGAGCTTATAGCTAAATACTATTAAGTTCCAACCTACCAAACCTATTAGTGTATGGAGCATTTTGAATGTCACTTTGAAATGTGTCATGTCTATTTTTAGCATTTTTTAAACTCTATTCTATATATAGTTTACTAATTTCTCTATTGTACCTATAGTAAATAATTAACTCTATTCTACCTATAAGTATATAATTAACTCTATTCTAAGTAACTATGGTTGGAGTTGTTTGGAATAATAAGATAAACTAATAAAATCAGGTCCCATATAGCTTAAATATAAGTTATTGAGATTCCGTAATACGTTAGCAAGTAAGAGAAACTAAAAGTGTTACTTTGCAATATGACATATCTAACTATATTATATACAGTTCCACTTATAGATGTCTAAATAGAATTGGTGGAATAACAAAAAAGAATTAATGGGTGTGAATGGTGACCCTAAGAATAGTGAATTCTTTTTTATTCCTAAAAAATTACACCATTCATAAGGAAAATTTATTACTTATCATTCCCTCTCATTCCTTGGTTTATAGAGAATTAATGAGTAAAATTATTACTTATCAAATTTGGAAAGGAACAAATATTCATATTTATTCCTATTATTTTGTTCTCTTTCATTTTTTTCCTTTTTATTCTTGTTATTCTTCTAATGGTTACTATTCAGACCCAATATTAGATCCTTGTAATGGAATCCGATGAATTAAAGCTTAAAAAAAAACGAGTATAGAAACATGAAGTAAATTAAATTGCAACACAAGGAAAGTGCGAATTATTTTAAGCTATTTCTCTATGCAGGACAATAAACTTTCTAATAGAAGGGTTTATGTGTCACACGCATAACGCAGCGTGGCACACTCTACACAACATAATATGTGGAATAGGGAGCAAGCTGGATATCTATTTGGATATCGTGCGAGATAAACTCAAGTGCGATGTCGTCATCTTCCATGGAAGAGACGATGAAGTCGTACCTGTTGAGTGTAGCTACAATGTTCAAAGTCGGATTCCTCGAGCACGAGTTAAAGTTGTTGAGAACAAAGATCACATTACTTTAGTTGTCGGCAGACAAGAGGAGTTTGCTAGAGAGCTCGAGGAGATTTGGAAGAGTTCTTCTTGCTAAATCCTAGTATTTGTTATTGCTTATAATCTCAATTGATGTTTATAAGAAAAGGGATTGTTACAAAACATTAAGCGAAATCCCTTTTGGATGATTTTCAATATTTCAGATTTTATGTTACTTTCGCTATTATTTATTGTGAGTTTGAAACTCTGAAAAGTGAGAAAAGGAGTTGATTAATAATACCTTTTCATGATAACTTGCTAATTATGTGGTTTCATTTAACGAGTGAATACTCTTGGCCATTATTCAACTTAAACATACTACTTGTTCATTATTTTTCTAGGAGTGGAATTGATAATCATCTAAGGCAGTGTTTTTCATATAATACAAGACTGATTCATTCAACCATAACAAAACCACTAGTTTTTGTTTGCCAACAAAAAGAAAAAACTAGGATAAACCTTGGAAAATGTCTGATCTCATTTCACCTAAATAAGAACAATGAGGAACAATAAGATAAAGGGGAATTCGAAATTCCTTTCTGGTTTTTCACCTGTGCTTGCGTTTGGGTGGCATGTTCCTCATGCTGCTGCTACCGCCACCACCGCTGCTTCTACCACCTCCACCGCTGCTTCTACCGGCTCCACCGCTGCTTCTACTGGCTCCACCGCTAGGTCCAGGCCGCGAATTCCCAAACGCTTTCATCTTCCTTCTCTTCCTCTCTTCCTCACTATCCGACTCAACTCCATGCTCTCTGTCTGCATTAGAAGCCTCTCTCTCCAGCTCGTCCCAAGTCTTACCTTTCTCTTCCTCTGATTCTTCCTCTGAGTCCTCTTCTTCATCTTCATCTGACTCAACCAGTGATTCGCTCTCTGAATCTTCGTCCTCGGACTCAGACTCAACCTCAACATCTGACGGCTCATATCCTTTGTCTGACTCCTCAGACCCGCCGGATTCTGAATCGCTTCCGTCTAGGTTCAAAAACTCCCATCCTCCATCGTCTATAAAGCTCTGAGGATCATCCGTGATCACCTTCAGGATCTGTCTCCAGTTCAGATTCAGTTTGCTCTCGTAGTACTTTATGTCGGTAGTGTCAAGCCACTCTTTGATCCCTTCTAAAGAACTTGTGGGAACTGAGTCAACCCTGAGAACATCTTTCTTGAAGTCCTTGAAGACGATGGCCATGTCAAAGTTCTTCTGGCCAAACCCAACTCTCTCGAGATTCACAATCTCAATCTCACTTAGGCTGACCACGAAAAACGGGGTTTCAGTGAGCATAACCAGGCAGCTGGAGGTCGGGATGATGAAAACAGATGTCTTGTGCGGGACACCAAAGAAACCAAGCTCCCTCAGAGGTTGATCAAACTCAAGGTCCAAACTTGCAAACTGGGGTTGTTGCCACATATCGTTGACCCGGCTTGCAAAATGATTGAAATCCATGTTGATCTTGTTTTTCCTATCCCGCTCACGCTGTTCTTCATCAACCTCATCTGGGTCATAGGCTGATCTCCTTCCACCGCCTAGAGACTGCACAACATCCATCACCTCCACGAAAAACTGGACGTCCTTTGTCTTCTTGTTTCCCACCATGATGTGGTTGTGCAAGTGGAAATGCAGGATCGTGAGCATCTCCTTCTCAGCCGGCTGGAAAAACGCATGCTTTATGTTTGCAAACAGGACATCTACCCGCTCATTGGGCCTAGTTGTCGAATATCTGAAACCATTGGCATGAGCTTCGAGTGTCCCAGGAATCCTCTTGCGACCACTGAACTGCGGGCGGATCCACAAATCAGACAACCTGAGGGGTTTAAACTTGTTTCCTGCAAGCTGAAGTTTCTCCTGGGTCACCAGTGTCGCCCTTTCAATTCTTTCCGACTCCCGAGCATTAACTTGCCGTCTCAGGGTCTTAATCGCCTGAACCACTTCACTGCTATGCTTTGAATCCTTGGACCGGAATGAAACCTCCTTGAGGTATATAGCACCCTGGTTTTTCAAAGTGTTCGAGTCATGAGGGCTGAAGGGTGTACCCGGGACATTGAAAATGATACGGATGTAGTTATTCCGGTTGCTGTCATGCTGGTTCGATACTGTTCTTATCGTTGCCACATGGAATGGAACCATGCTACCATAGATGGGTAACAATAAAGCCTCGTTCTTCTGATCAACCTGGATCATCAAATCCCGAGGTTGGGGCACATCATTAACGTTCTTGTAGGAAACCAAATCAGTTGAAGTCTTTGCAGTAGAGCGGCGGTCTCCAGCACCGGAACTGTCACCAGCAAGCCTTCTGGCAGTTTCTTCATTCTTCTGGCGTGCAAGCTCTGCCTGGTGCTGCTTTCGCAACTCCTCTTTCGACACCACATGGTTGTCTGATCTAAGAGCTGTCTTGGTGATGTAGTTTTCAGAGCCGCTGGTCCTAGCCTTCTTCCTCGGCTTCTCTTCTTCTTCGTCCTCTTTGAACGAGTAAGCCACATCCGTAACAAGTTTGGAGCACTTCCCTGTCAAAACCTCAGGATCCTGATCTTTGACAATAACAGTGTCGGCCAGCAAAAGTGAGAATTTCTTGTTCTTGCTTCGGCTCTCCGTCGTCTCACATTCTAAGTTCTGGAAACCAAGAGACACATTAAACGCCATCTGTGGTCTCAACACTTTATCATTCTTTGCATTAATATTCAATCCCGACTCTCGGAACTCAAGACCGATACCAGTCCCAGCAGATTTAGTAAGCTTGTCAACCAACTCAGGGGCTTCTTTTTCAACCACGGAAAGGGCAGCTTGATAGACACTGTTTAACTTTCTTCCTGCCCTCAAAGCATTAATAGCAGCCTCGTGTGCCTTGAGAAGAACCTCATAAGCCTTGCTCTGGAGAGTAGTTGCATCTATTAGGTAAGTCCTAGCGACGTTAGAGCAATAGCTATTGTACCGAGCACCAACAGCACATATAATGATGCTCGCCGGATCATAAGTGAGCAGATCATCATTGCTTGCAGCACTAGGTTTGAGATCAAACTTGCCTCCACTTTGAAATATCGGAGGGTAGCAGATGTCAACATTCTCTGCCTTCAGCTTCACATTGGCTTTCGTAGGCTCAAGTATCGCTTTCTCGGTGAGATCCATCAACAAAGAGTGAGTGACATCTTTCTCCTCATCAATGACATTCTCAAGTTTCGGAACAACAACATTTTTCATCACGCTGTAAGCAAGATACGCAGCTTTCTTCACATTAATGACCTCAGTTCCGTCTTTCACAGCAAAGAGATCAGACAAACCCGGAGTGATATCATCAAGCTGGAACTTGGCATTCTTTAGCCTCTCAGTCCAAGTCTCAAGAAGCTTACCTTCAGGAGCTTCACGAGCAATGTGTCCCACAACTTGAGACTCCTTTCCATCACCCACGGGTAGATCACGGATGGCACGGAAAATAGTATCCATCTGCCCAGTTCCATCATCACCTTTAGCCTTTACATGCATAACAACATCAATCCCCAACTCATCACGCGCGGGTTGTTTCACAACTTCAAGTAGCGTCGCCTTGTTCCTGCTACACAAGAAATGGACCTGCTTCGAAGTGAACACCATTATAGTATCAGGAAACTCATACCCAAGAAGCCAAATATTCAAAGCCGACGACTTCAGGTAACGCAGATCATCAGAAGCAGGAGGTGTAGCTACTGCAAGAGCGTCCGCAGATGCCCATAGGTCAGCACTGTGGTCATTCCAGTGTGCAAACAAGGCTTTCGTACGTGAGATGAAGTTTTTAACATCAATAGCGTAGGTCTGTCCACCAGTTCTCGGTGGCGCCCCGGCAGGAGCTCGGGCATTGCCGTTTCTCGAGTCTGCCATCTTTTAACTTATCTAAGACCAAGAACAAAAAAATGCAATATATACTCAGAAACAAGAAAGTTTATCATAAACAAACAAGAACGCCTTTCTTGAATCAACAAATGGAAGAGTAAAGAGACAACGAAATACAATCTTGTGACTTACCAAGAATACTTAAAGATTAAAATGTCGAAAAAGATTTAAACTTTTAAGGATTTTTATTTTCTTTCTTTCATTGTAAATCTAGGGTTTCGTAGATTGAAACTAAGAGTGAACGCCACCAATTTCACAAACCCAGAAAGAAAGAAAAAATTAATGTAAGAAAATAAACATACCTCGAATCGAATCAAATAAATCTCGAAAAATAAATAACAGGGAGGCGAAGAGAAGCACCACGCCGAAACCCTAGAAATTGAACAACAATAGAAAACCAAAAAAAAAACAAGATTAAATTAGTGGAAAATTTCGGTGAAATCAAAACGGATCGAGTGAGAAACATGATTATTAACCCAAGAACACGAATAAGAGATTAAAAACAAGTTGAATCCGAAATCATAAAATCACTGAGAAATCGAAAAAGGGGATGAACGGAAAAATCAAATAAGTGCTTACCCACAACGGCGGTGGCGGAGGAGAAAGATCGTAGTGAGCTTCACACGACGGCGGTTAAGCCGCGAAACCAAAAAAAAAGTTACATCAAATAGCTAGCTATATATTGACACTATGGGAAAATAAAAG
>ASZH01045149.1:0-11394 GCA_000411075.1 Sisymbrium irio | reverse complement strand
AATATCAGAATGTATATCTCATCTCATCACACACTCTCATATATTATATTTTGAAAAATATTTAAATATTTGGATGATAGATCATTATTAAAAAATATAAAAGAAATAATTTGTCAAAAAGGTTAATTTAAGAGTGAAAAATCAATAAAAAGTCGTTAATTGTACATAAAAAAAAGAAAATAATGTTTGATAAATAAGTCATTAATGTTTGTAAAAGTCATTAATTATCGTTAAAAAATCTGTAAAATTTAGGAGTACACATGTCACCCTCTCAAAACTTCTCACAAGTAAACATTACTTTATTATATAAGATAACTCAATTATATCATTTTAGGCGGGAAAAGAATGTGAATATGTATAATCTCGAGACATTTATAATATCGAGATCTGTAGCTCACTCATACATTCTGTTAAATCTCGAAACATTTAAAATTCCGAGACATTTACAATATTGAGACATAGTAATAAGATTTAAATAATAAAAAATTAAAATTTATAAAAATACAGAAAATTCAAAAACAAAACTTAAAAATTCCAATTTATTTTTCTAAAAAACGAATGATTTTATAAATTTAAATTGAAAATTGCTCCATATTTTTTAAGATTGATGATTCATTCGGAGAGTTGTCAGTTCGGGATAATAGGGACATGTTGCCTTGAGGATTATCTCGTTTCTTTTTGGGACAGAACTTCTCAATGATTGATCGGCTCGCTTTTCTAGCTCAGAGCTTTTTGGGACCTGTTCGGCTTGGAGCAAACCACTTCAAAAATATTTGTACTGCTGACTAGAAAAAATATTTATTCTTTGTTCTAAAAATAAAATTTATAGCATGTATACTCTATAGAAATATGGTTAAATCCTGAAACATGGTCATCCATTGAAATCAGTGAACAAATTAGTGAAAAAAATTTGAAACCGATTTCAATTTTTTTTGGACGTATTTGGGAAGTTAAGTTATCTATAAGAATAATTCTGATGAGTTATACTATCATCTCGTTGGACTTATTTATAGAATTTTTTGGTGGGGAGATATATTTTTCAAGTTTTTTTGTTTTGCTCTCATAAACTAGAAAATCGTATCAATCTTATCGATTGATCGGTTTGCTTTTCTAACTCGAAGGTTTTGAAGATAATCGTTGGCTTGGATCGTCGGATCGAGTGTGGACGTGTTCGGCTTGGAGCAAACCACTTCTGAGGTGAGTTTGCCTCCGTGCGGCTCCGAGGAAATTCTTTGACACTGGCTTGTATAGATGAATGTCTTCCTGAGGTGATTCTCTTCATAACTTGAGGCGTCTTGGGACAGCCTCGGTTCGGAATGGAAGGCGTCATTGCATCCTCAGATTGGAAGGATGAGAGCTCATTCGAACTGATGCTTAGTCCAGCTTAGATTGGGATGACGTCAACTCCATGATCATATTCTCTTCAGCTTAAAGCTCTGTATTGGTGTCGTTGGATTGGGAGAACAAGAGCTTAACCAAAATGATGCTTAGTTCAGCTCCGAGTGGGAAGATTTCGTCTTTGAAATCGTTTTCTCTTCAACGTGGAGCTCCATAGGTACATCTTTGGATTGGGAGAACAAGAGCCTATCCAAACTGATGCTTAGTTCGGCTCGGAGTGGGAGGAATTGATCTTGGAGATTGTTTACTTTATTTAAACAAGAAAGTTATCTTTGGCATTGGAAAACATGAGACAACGAAGCTTTGGGAGTATGTTCATGCAGACCTTTGGGGATTATCTCATGTGCAACCACCAGTATCAAAGAACCAGTATTTTCTCTCCATAATCATGATCATACACGTAAGGTGTGGGTTTACTTTCTCAAGACCAAGGACGAGACTTTTGAAAAATTCCGTAAGTGGAAAGAGTTTGTTGAGAAGCAGGTAGATCTCAAGGTTAAGTGTCTCAGAACTGATAACCGTTTTGAATTCTGCAATAGATCAAATGGATTCACTAGACACCGCACTTGTGCTTATACTCCCAGCAGAATGGAGTTGCAGAAAGGATGGATAGAACCATAATGGAGAAGTTTCAATGTCTTCAAAATAAGTCAGGATTGGAAGAGAAATTCTGGGCTGAAACTGCTGCAGTCTATGTGTATTTGATCAACAGGTCTCCGTCGTCTGCGATTGGTTATCAGGTCCCTAAAGAGGTTTGGTCGGGAAAGAAACCAGGGTACAGTCACTTGAAGAAGTTTGGTTGTGTTGCTTACGTCTATACAGATCAAGGGAAGCAAAAATCCCGAGCTATCAAAGGGATGTTCATTAGTTATCCACCAGGAGTGAAAGGTTATAAAGTTTGGTTTATCAAGGAAAGAAAGGTTGTCGTGAGAAGGAATATAAAGTTTACCGACGATCAGGTCTATAAAGACTTTGATGAAGGGCTCAGGAGTTTCAAATGGAGGAGATGTAATAGCCTCAAGTGATAAAGTCATCACAGAGATCTCAACAGTGAAGTTAGCTGAAAAGAGTGTCTTGCAGTACGAAGTAGGAGAATCATCTGGTGAAGCAGAACAGAGTGTTTCTTCGAGAAGCTTAGATCGAGGTGGAGCAAATCTGGAAGTCATGGAAGATCAGGTTACGTACTGATAAGACTGAGCTACCAGTTCATAATAGTGTTAGCTTGCCTAATTACCAGCTTGCTAGAGATCAAGTTAGAAGGCCTCACATTCATCCTCCCGCAAGATATGATGACAAAGAGAATATCTTCGCATTTAATTTGCCCTTGCAGCTTTTGAGCTGATTATGATTATTGATGAACCGGAAAGTTATAGTGAATTCATTAAGAGTGTTCAAAGGAAAAATGGAATGGTGATATGAGTGAAGAGATGGATTCATTAAAGAAGAATCGTACTTGGGATGTTGTTGATAATCCTATGAATTGCAATGTAATTAGTTGCAAGTGGATCTATAATCTCAAGCCAGGATTTTCTGAATCTGACCCCTCCAAGTCCAGATTAACCACTGCAGTCAACAACATTCTGATAGAGACATCTTTCACCATGGAGCAAATCGACGACAAAACTGCTTTCTTGCACGGGAACTTAGACGACGTTTTTACATGTCTCAGCCTGAAGGATTTGAAGTCGGTGATCCAGAAAAGAAGATCTGTCTTCTGAAGAAATCTCTTTAAGGCCTAAAACAAAGTCCGAGACAGTGGAATAGGCATTTTGATGAGTTTACGATCACCAATGGTTTTGTAAGAAGTGAACAAGATCAATGTGTTTACATTAAGCATATCATGGAGAGTGATTTGGTGTATATGTTGCTATATGTGGATGATATGCTCATTGCAGCTAGAACTATGAAAGAAGTGAAGAGGTTGAAGGATGAGCTTAGTTCTGCATTCGAGATGAAATATTTTGGTCCGGCAAAGAAAATTTTAGGGATGGAAATCATTAAAGATAGGTCTCGTTGAGTACTGTACCTATCTCACACAGAGTACTGAAGATGGTTGTAAGGACTTTCAGAATGGACGAAGCAAGGATTGCTCAGACTCCTATTGGTGCTCATTTCAGAATGGACGCAGCAATGATATAACACTACACATAAAAATGGTTGTTTTACATTATTTATTATTAATATTTGTATCAATTTTTTTTGCATCATATAAAAAATGACTCTGAAAGTAGTGATGCAAATAATTTGTATCATTTTACTAATAAATGATGTAAATAAATAAAATATATATATCAATAATGGTAATTGATGTCAATATGTGTCAAATGTAAAATATGATGTTAACTTTTATATCAATTGTACAAAATACCTTTTATATCAATTGTACAAAATACCTTTTATATCAATTATTATAAATGGTGTTAATATTTGTAACACTTATAATAATTGATGTTATATATTAAAAATACATCAGTTTTAGATAATTGATATAAAAATTTTGTTTCATATTAATTAACTATATTTTTGTTAATTTTAAATTTTAAATAATTATGTAAAATTTTATATTTTCAAATAATTTTATATACATATTTAAATTATTTTTTATAAAAAATAATTAAAGTGTCAAACGACTTCAATTTTATTCTGAAATGAGGATTTTCTTCTATATAAGAGAAATTGTATCCTTTTAGTGTTTGTTTCCGATGAGAGACAAAAAAGTTATTTTAAAACATTGTAGTTTGCATCACTTTTTAAGTGATACAAATATTTGCACTTAAAAAGTGATGCTAATTGATAAAAAGACATCATTTATTTAACTATATAAATTTATATAATAATATCAGTTTTGTTAAAATGATAACAAATTAAAATAATTTAGCATCAATTTACATAAATGATGCTAAATCATTAATATTTGTATAATTTTTAATTTAATAATTTAAAATAGTATCATTATATATTGTGATGTAATTTAAATGATGTAATTCAACTTTTTTTTGTAGTGATAAGGAAACAATGTCGTTTCGGTATTCTTCACCTGTATATTAGCTCGTGGTCAATGTGTGACCGTTAGAGCTTTGACTTTAGTTGTCTTCTTTCTCGTGAGTTTTCTGGTTGTGAGAATCTTGTACCCATTGTTGATAGTGAAGCTTTGCTGGTGTACCAACTCCGAGAGAGTATTATTTCATACCGAGAGCAAACTTCTAGGTCAACAAATCTCGTGTTATTTCTCTTACTTTCGCATTCTTTCTTCTTTGGCTCGCGAGTTGAGAGAGATTAATACACTAGATTTATTATTTATTTCCTACTGCAAGTGTATAACATTGAAATTATAATATACGAGATTCAAAATTCCAGAGGACCAGTATTCCACTATGAATCTATGTGGTTTAAAACAAAGCTAATGTAATAATGGTTTGATTGTTGTTTTGTAACGAACAACGTAAGTAATAAACAATTGAAATCAATATTAAACAAGCACTAGACCAAGGCAATTCACAAGGAAATCGAGAAGTAACCGAATGACTATTCAGGACACAAGTTAAGCACAATCTAGAACTCAATCATAATCATATATCAACCCACTTTCGTGACCTTAATAACTTTGTCTAACAACCTAACATCCTAACTTTTGTTGAACCTAAGAAATGATAAACAAGCATTCATTTAACAAGTCTGATTTGTTCACAATCTGCCTTAGCATAAACTGTCGTTGGCTACAGACAGATTGCTCACCAATGCCTTTTCTAGCAACCTATAACACTTTTGGTGAATAAGCTAACCTAAAATCCAGATTGAGTGATCAATTCAACCTAAGCATTAACTCTAGCAATGGTGAAGATACAAATGATTATGCCTTTTCTGCATTCAGTTATCTAACTCATCAATCCCTTTGAAAAGCCTTAATCTAGCTAATGGATTACTCAGACATGGAAGAGAAGCAAACAACAGATGATTAAAAGGAATTCATTATTGGAATCGGAAATAGAAATAGGGTTCAGAATTCTTCTCAGAAAGTTGTAGAGATTCTTCTCCCAAATCTTACAAAAGATGAATCCAAGTAGTCTCAAAGTCTCAAATCTAAGAAGTGATAATGTAAAAAGCGTGATAATAAAATTAGAAGACGGAAGCCTTCTTTATTCCACGTCCAGAAAAATATGTAAATGAGTTTCATAATTTCTCCCAAGTGGTTGGAGCAAGTGCTTCGGCTTGGGAGCAGACGCTCCGGAACGTCAAACTTGGGAGCAGGTGCTCCAGCGTCCAAATTGGTCGTTTCAGCACGATTTTGACTCCATTTTGCTCCAACTGCTCCAGCTGCACCAGTCCTCGTCCTTAAATCCTAAATATCCTAAAATGACCTGAGAAAGACTCAAAAGACTCCAAAAAAATTAGAAAAAAGGATTATTATGAGTCAAAATCGCAACATATCAATTCTCCCAGACTTAGACCTTTGTTTGTCCTCAAACAAACTAGAATTCAGTCATAGAGAAGTAGGTGTAAACTCGCCTGATCTCAGAAACCGTGAATCGAACCATCATTTGCAGACCACATAGGTTAGAACAGGAGATGCACTTTCTCACCAAAAACCTCCCCAGCAAACATCACCCACCCCAACCGTACTTGGCTATCAAACCCAAAAATGATCACTTTCTAGACAATAAACTCTTTACATTCAATTAGAGGTGGTGTGAGCTTCTCATCAATGGCACTAGCCTAGGGAATCGAGGCTCGGTAAATGGAAGGCTGTGTAGCGGTGGAGCTTAGAGTGTTTAGAGGTTACCTTTGTTCTGAAGAGGATGCATGATATCACACAAAATGGTAAGAGAGAATGGACTCATTGAAGATCCACAATCTATAATCACTCTCCTCTTCTCTTCTCAAGATTCATCTCTTCTTGGTGCTCTTCCTCTCAGGTTCTCCTTCTTCCACAGGGTACTCCTTGAACACACCTTGAGTTACCAACTCACCTCCCTCCATCCTTTCATTGATATCTATATTTGGATGAAAAGGAAGGATGAAGTGGGCTCTACATGTGTGTGCGTCAATAGAGCTCGAAAATATGAACTTATGAAAATCATACCACGGTCGTGGGCTCCAAGATCTCATGTCTCTCTGTTCAGAGTACGTGCTCCCAGGTGGAGCAGGTGCTCTGTCAAATGGGTAGGATGATGGAGGATCAACGTTCAAGTACGCCTTCAGAACATGCTGACTTGATTTCATAGACCTTGTGTACAACACAACCCAAGGACTCGTGTATCATCTTGTATTCTGATCAGAGTAGGTGCTATGTCCGTCCTTCTTCAATACTTCTCACGATTCTTCAGAAAAAGTGAGTTAGAGGTTCCGTTAATCTTGTGCAAGTAGCTTGAAAAACAGGTTAGGCTCAAAGGCGGGGTACTAGCTAAAAATGAGCTAGCTATTCAGGATCAGCAAGAGTGGTAAAAGGCATAAGAAGTCCTGAATATATGATGTAACTCGTTCTCTAATCCTAATGCCCAATAAAATAAGAATTTAAGTCCAGATTAGGTCCATATAAAGTAGAGTCAATGTCTTTCCGATGAAACCTGAATGGGAAGAAGCCTTTCAAGCCAGTGAGGGATCTGAATGTGAAGAAGCTCTAGCTCGTCTATGCACCCTAAATTCTGCATCAATGGTCACTAGAAAGATGATCAAATATCACAAATGGCATAATCTCATCATAGATCAAGGTCCTAATTCTCACAAATATGCTTTGACATGACCCATAAACCAGACAAACTGACTCAATAGAACACAACAAACTGACTCAACGAGAAACAAAAGACTGACTCGAAAACACAAAGGCAAGACACTCCTCCCCCAGACCTACTTCACACAGTCTCTGTGTGAGAATAGACTAGTGGTAGAAATGTTCCGCAAAACAAAAAGAAAACAAATGGATATTACAATGATGGATAGAGGGTGTTACACGGGATCACCGAGTGGGGTCGTCCGAGCTCTCACTCCCCATGCGTTCTGCTGTGTGTCTTCTACGCGGATGGCGTCCTGTGTTGGTGGTGATACAGCAGCCTCGGGAAGGCATGTGCATGATCCTCTGCATCAGCGTATTATTCTTCCTCATCGAGGCAATCATCCAACGCCTATACGCAGCTGGCTCGGCATTGTCTGATATGGGTGCCCATCAGTAGGTGGGTCAGCAGTCTTTATATCCTCCTGGTGAGGCTCATCAGCTCTAGAAGAGCTAGTGCGGGTGTGGGCGGGAGGGTTGCTGTGTGGAACGTCAGCTAGGCGTGGAGTGCTGTGCAAGAAACGCAGACCCTCCTCTGTGTTTAGGCGAGTCAGCGCAGGGTTCGGGAGGATGCAAAAGACTGTAGCTCCAAACTGGTCCATGTAGACGTACTTCTCTCCATTCCTGAGGACCTTGGCGCTGATCAGGTGCACCGTGTCTATAAGTTCCACCTTGTCAATTTTGGTCTCGTAGCGCAACGGGATCTTGACATGGGAGAAGAGTGTGGTGAGGAGTGTGTCAATACGCTCAGTCCAGCCAGAAGTCGATGTCCGAACTTTCTCCTTCACTGCACAGGTGCTGGTGGCAAGCTGAATGCCTAGGGTCACCTGATGCTCAACTGGAACTTCTGTACCATAAAAGTCGTGCACAAGATCACCACAGCCATAGTAGAGCATCATCAGCTTGTCGAGATGTACCTTGCTCCCAGCGTCGCGGTTAAATAGAATCTGACTCATAATCCTCGCTGCAATTCGCACTGTAGGGTGCTGAATTATTGATTGGATGGCGGAGTTGGACCGATAGTTCCAGCTGCTATGGTACTCCCGAATTGGTTTGCGATCAGGAACTTCTTGGGGAAGGCGATGTCATTATCCTCCGCGTGGAACCCGTATATGTCACATAACTCCTCCATGGGAATGCTGTATTTCGTTCCTCCAGCAAAGAATGAAAATGTGGCCCTTGCAACCGTCGGGTTTCTTGGGTCAGCGTAGGAGAGGCGTACAGTGGCTAGACACTGCCTGGCGAGCTCGGGGTATAGGACATCCAAATCAAAGGCGAATTTGAGAACCTTGGCATTAAGAAGGATGTTTTCGATAGGTTCCCAGAGGCCCAACTTCAAGAGTGTCTCCTTGCACATTGTCTGCGTTGGTTCCACCGTTACCCCCAGCAGCTTGTTGTAGAAGAAGCAAGCTGTTTGATCTCAGCGATTAGCCGAGCTATGCGGCATCGAGTCATCGGGCAGTACGAACGGCTCGCCCCCTGCTCTCTCGGCCACGGGTGTGTCATATAGACAGGAGCTTGTGGCACAGAGGTAGAGGCATCAAATTTCTGTTTCTGTCCACCGTTGTTCCCTGTGAACCTTGATTTAGGAGCCATCTTTCTGTAAAAACGAGTGGAAACAAGAGTTATGAGCAACATATCAACAAGAAAACATTGAACCAAAAATTCAAAATTGGTTCCATAATCCTCTTTTTGCATTCAACAGCTCGTTTCTCAACTAATCAACCACACAATCATCAAATAATTCACATGCATGCAAGCATTCAAATCCGCCATTAATGACTTTTGAAGCTTTTTGCCAAATTTTTCATGTGAAAACAAGCCATGAAATCAACAGATATCAACCAGTTTCGACATGGGTTCCCTTATGACAAGCTTAAGCTTACAAATCGTGGATAAATTAGCCCAAAACTTCACCTTTTAAGGATGGAGGCGAGTTGAAAAAGGGGGATTTTGAGTTCATACCTTGGTTGTTCTTCGAAATTGAGTTGATATTCGTGGAGAGGGTAAGGAGTTGATCGATTTCAACTAAAGAAACACTCAACTCCGTCAAGTTTTGAAAATTCTAGGTTTGGGAGTGAGTGCTTGGAGAAATCGTGGGGGAGAGAGAGAGAGAGGTTGGCGACGATGGAAAAGAAGGAAAACGGGTTTTGGTTTTAAAAAAGAAGATTAACTTTTTCAAAAAATTGCAATCGGGCCCCAAAATGTTTTAAAATTTGCAACTGCACCCGATTTAAAACCCAGAAAACTTACCTGAATGGGAGCAAGTCGACGGAGCAGGTGCTCGCTCGTTGGCAGGTTGCTCCCTCATCAAGTCTTCGCCAGGAGAAAATAGACGAGCAAGTGAGCGAGAAGGTGCTCGCTCTTTGGGGAGGTTGCTCCCTCGTTAGAGTTTCGCCAGAAGCAACCCAGGAAACGCTTGGAGCAGGTGCTCCGATGGGTTTCTCCTCTCCTTTTCTTCTCTATATCGTCTTCTCCAAACGATGAACACCCTGTACTTCACCTTTTTTTTTATACAGAAAAATCAAAACCGAAAATTAGCAAAAACAAATTCAAAAGTTAGAGACACTTACCAGTGAGTTGCCTCCCACTAAGCACTTCTTTAACGTCATTAGCTTGACGTTGTTGCCAAGTTAGGCTGGAGGAGCATCGCCTAGGGTAAGAACTTCCCCTTGTGCAATTTCTGAACTGGCTAGGTATGGCTTTAGTCTTTGTCCATTCATAAAAAAATTTCCTCCTTTGGTGTTCAACAACACCACAACTCCATAAGGTCTGACTTCCTTGACAGTGAAAGGTCCAGACCACCTTGATCTCAACTTTCCAGAAAACAGATTCAGCACAGAATTGAACAACAGCACTTGATCATTAGGAGCAAATTTTTTTGAAAGGATCCTCTTGTCATGGTAGGCCTTTGTAATCTCCTTGTAGATTTTCGAGTTGTCATAGGTCAGGTGCCTAATCTCTTCCAACTGATGGAGCTGGTACTTCCTCCTCTCCTGAGAACTCTTAGCATCAAAGTTCAGAAACTTCACAGCCCAAGCAGCCTTGTACTCGAGTTCAACAGGAAAGTGACATGCCTTCCCATATACCAGATGCAATGGTGTTATTCCCAATGGTGTCTTGTAGGCAGTTCTGTAAGCCTAGAAAGCATCATCCAACTTCTCAGACCAATTCTTCGTAGTTGTGTTAACAGTTTTCTGTAGTATATTCTTGACTTCCCTATTGAGATCTCAACTTGTCCACTGGTTTGAGGATGATATGGAGTTGCTACCTTGTGCTTAACACCATTTTTCTTCATAAGGTTTTTAAAAACCCTGTTGATGAAGTGAGAACCTCCATTGTAATAACCCCGCCGAGAGCTAAAAACGACCGGAAGAGGATTTGATCGAGGAAGCCATCATGGACAATTTTAAAAATTCCGGGAACAAGCATAGAGCTAAATAAGGACCTTCTGAAGTCATTAAAAGAAGAATCATATGAAGAAAAATTCATCCAATAGGAGTAAAAATTCAAGGAACCCACAGGTGCGTCCGAGAGGCGAAACGAGCAATGCGGAGAATGGCACAAGGCATGGGTGAACCAAACATCAAGGTCAGCAAGGCAAGAGTTATTAGAGTGTACTAGAAGTAATTATGCCGAATGAAATTTTCAAAGGCCCAGGAGACAGTCGGAGAAGACGTTTTAGCCCGAGGGAAGCATACCGCACTGTCCGAGTCAAACGCAAGACCGCAGGAGATCAGACCCGGAAGATTCCACCAGGTGTGAACATAAGTGTCAGTGGGGAGCATCATCATTAACCTGCAAGAATAAAATATATGTCAGTGGGAAACTGTCAGAAGAAGTGTTGCGTTTTGATTGGTGGAGAATATATAAGGCTGACAGTACTTATCTGATCAGGAAGAGGTGGCACAGTGTGATTGGAGCATTCTGCCGCCCACTCTGACCCCAGACTACTATAAATACCCTTCCCCCCCTTCCCTCAGATCTGTCCAGGCAGCACATTTCCTCTCTTTAGAAAGTTAGTGAAAAACATGTTAAAAGCTTTAAGTGAGTCTGTGCGGTTCCAGTTCGGCCGTGAGCTTTCTTTGTGAGTTAGGTTATTGTGAGAGTGTGTTTCTGGTAGTGGAGAGTGTGAGGAAGTCGTCCAAGGAGCTTAGGTCCTTTGCTAAACCCAAGTTTGGAGAATCCTTCAGCCGTTAGCACTGTGAGTTGTGGTTATGTTTGATTGT
>ASZH01045148.1:0-11376 GCA_000411075.1 Sisymbrium irio | reverse complement strand
TAGTGTTTGGCAATAGGGATAGTAGATAAAAATAAATAAAAAATAAAAAATGCTAAGAAAAAATGAGAAATTGACATATTAGCAAAATATCCTTCAAATGCTTTTTCTTTAATATATAATAGATTTTTTAAAAAGTAAAAAGTAAAAATGGGTAGTAGAACAAAACACTTTTTTGGGGAATTCATTTTAGATTGAAAAATACAATAAAATTTGAAATGTAATAGGAGCAGTAAACTCTTCGCACAAAAAAAAAAACAGCAATAAACTCGTTCAAAATCAGACAAATGGTCACATAAATCACGTGTTTACTATATCACGTGGTCAACATCACCTTCAATTGTCATCGGCATTAATAATATTGATAATTGTAAAATAATCAATCGTCGTTTGCCAACAAAAACTGCATTATTTTAAAGCAAATGCATTTGTGACCATTCATATCTTTAAAAGTGTTCGTTTAGGTACGTAGTCTTTTATCATCCTTCGGAAATAGTATTTAATAGAAAAATAATTTTGATTCATGTAAACGCTTTTGGAATTAGTTGACAGAAAAACGTTCTTAAAGGTGGAGCGGTGGATGTATATGGCTTCATTTTAATTAGAAGCATTCACATATTGAGCATCAAACACTCATCATCAAGGAGATCAACAACCACGAGAGAAACAAACTTGCAATACTTGTATACTTCTCTTTTCAGAGGGTTTAAGAACTTGATATTACATATGAAAATATAGAACGTAATACTTAAGGTTTCACTCAAGAGATAGATTAATCTATGTTACTTATACCTTATAAGGTTTGTCATGGAATTATAAAGAATCGTTTCTAATACTGTACTATCGATTTTCTAAGGATTGTTGTGTAAGGTTTATATCGCCGTAATTAAATAAAGATGATATAGATATCATTAACTCTATTTAATTAGTTTCGAATAATATGAATGAGACAACTGATTGTAAAAAAATATTCGATTCTTTCGGGAATTCTAGGGATTATTTTAGATTTCAGGTTAGATTTTAGTTCGGAATTATTTGTTCGCATTAAAAGAAAATGAGACAATCAATTAGTGTGGATTTGGTGGTTTCTCAACTTAAATTGATGCGTAAGGTACAGATTGGCGTTGTTGGGTCAATGATTTATAGATTTATATTATGAGCCTTATCACTATTATCTCCGACGAATTGAATTCGACCTACTGTTTATTACTTCTAGGCGTAGACCTACGTGTCTAATATGTAAGTGGTTTTTACGATGCAAAATTTAACTAACATAAATTAACGGTACGTAAAAATAGAAAATTATATTTAAAGCATATGAAATGCATGTACAATGTACAATTAAGAAAAGCATACAGGTACAATTTATATACTCCTATATTCTTACAAGTTACAACAGACCGGATACGTGGAAATGGCGAATTTCAAGATTTCGTAATTTCCAGTGGAAAAATTAAATTGGAAAATTCCGAGGATAATGAGAATTTCTTTTGTGCATTGACAGTACTATATAATAATAATAATGACATGTGCAAGAGGACTAACGTGGTGAGTGCGGATTCTATAACGCATAAGAATAAGATAAAATTAAATCGTTTGCAAAAGGTGTACATATTAATTAACTGAAATAAGTAAGGTTTGACTCGTTAATTTTTTTCTTAAATAACATACATTATGAATTTTTTTAGACACATTATGAAAATTTAAATCCGTGTTTTTTTCTTCTAAAAACTAATTTTGATTTTGATACGTAATCAGTTAGTAATTAATAAAATCAATTACCAATATATTTGAATAATAAGGAGATGCAGGATATATATTGTCGTATGTCACATGATCCACGACGATAGGAAAAGTTGTCCCATAGGATTTTTTTTGTAATATACATTTATTTTAAATTCGATTCATTCATTTATTTTTCTCGCCAAATCATAATTATTATAATATTTCTCATATTTAAAGGAAACAAAAACTATAGTAAATATTGGTATAGTTATAATTTCTCTGTTCCATAATATAAATGATGTAAAGTGCTTAAATTGATAAAATGTTTTATGATTTTTATAAAATTAATTTTGTAATCGTTTATATTTTGTAGTAGCTCTATAATTGATCAAATATTGTTTCTTAAAATAAAATAAAAACTTAAATATTTTTTAAAAAGATTTATATATAATTAGGAAATTTTGTGGGATACACTAAATATTTTTTAATCTACTGTACAATAAATAAATGAAGTCTTTCAAAAAGTAATAAAATGACTCTTTTAAAAAAAAATTAAGTATACTTCTAAACTGAATGATGCAAAGTGCAAACTATGCCAAATTTTACTATTTATAAACCCATGAATATCTAAAACAAAAATAGTTGGTGGAATAGTTTTCCCCGAAACTGAAGATCCATACTTTTAGCACTCGTCAGACATTAAAAAGTGAATATCTGAATATATTTTCTCATAAAATAAACTTAATAGCTGGTGAAATATCCAAAAATGATTTAAATGCAATGATTCTCAAGCTCATAAGTTTCACAACACATCATTGTTATTATTTAAGTAATCTGTCCAGATAGATTCAACGGGAGCCTCATATTATTGCATAAACAAGTAAGAGTTATAGTCTTCATTTTTTTTTTCTGCTAAAGAAGTTATATACTAATAGCCGAAAAAAAAGAAGAAGTTATATACTAATCTTCATGATTCAACCTCTCTGGAGTCAAGAAGATATATTCAATTATTTTTATAATACGTAAGCATAAAATTTAAATCAAGATTTGATTTTAGCTTTACTTAAAATGAAATATGATATTATATATAAAACTAATGATTTTGATCTCTTCGACAGTGATAGGCAAATCAGGAACTATACAATTGTATATATAGGAATTTCGGTTACAAACTGTAAGTTACAATGCACATAATATTTGTGAGGCTTGTACTTAACCTTTTGGAAACAAGGTCGGGTATATGCTGATGTTTTGCATCCAAAATAACTAATTTCTAGGACATGTAGACTGCTACAGAAAGTAGTATAATGGTAAATTTGTGTGTCTCCGGGGCATTGTTAAATGGAGATATCATTAACCCGAGGTATACTCCTGTCATTTCAAACATTTATAGTGGCTAATTACTAGAGGGACCATCATGCGTTGGATGAATAACAGCCAACCTGAATCTGAACCAAAACATGTATAATAGATCCAGTTTTAACATAAACAATGGCTATATGGAAACCCGGTCTAATTTCAATTTAAGCTTTTGAGCCAAAAAGAAAAAATATTTACTTATAAATTTAAAAACAGGATGACGAAAGAAAGATTTCTAAACCGAACAGATATCTAGATTAAACACATCTAGTTTTAGTAGCTACAATACTTAGTTACAGTTTCTATTATATATATATATATATATATTTTTTTTTTTTATCACTCAACCATATTTCATAAGCTTCTTTATTTACATTATCTGATTCTTCCGCCATGCTTGATCGGCCGTTGTACCGTACCGAAAGTCACAGACCCTAAACAAAATTAAAATCTCAAGTTGGATACATTTATTGTATTGAAGCTAATAATAATAAAAAAATATATATCATGCATGTTAGTTTTCCAATGTCAGATCTCATCGCATTAATTCCAAGTTCATCCAAATAAAATTGAATATAAATATCTTTAAAAAAAATAAAATTCAAAGACCTCTTGATAGTTGTTTGAAAAAAAAAAATCAAAATCTACCAGATCGGGTAACCGGTTGCTCGTTAATTTGGTATTATGGATATGCGACTCGTCAGCCCGATCTCTAAAAACAATTATAAATTTCTTTTAACCCATATGTTCTTTTCAGGATGATATTATATAGTGCAAAATAGTAATACAATAACCAGACATTATTGTTACCCAAATCGATACCTGCACGAACATTGTGAAGCCGCGTCGAGTCAAAACCACTATAAAGAGTTCACTCCACCACATTCACATAACAAACCAAATACACATACTGACTCCCTCAAAAACAAACAAAAGTAAGTATATCCTCTCTTCTTAGATCCTTTTTTCTCTTTTGCTTTTGTTTCTTATCCAACTTATTCAACATTACTTTCTTTTCTTTTCTTTTATATATATCAAGAACGAGAAAGCAAATTATATCTGACTATTCTTGAAAAAAAAACTAAACAAGAAGTTAATGTTTTGTGTGATTTAACAGGCACATGGAGGATTCAAGCTTTACGGATTTGATGCTTGACACTGACGAGTATTTGATTGATGATTGGGAATCCGATTTCCCGTTGGTACAAGGAGAAACTATGGAGATGGATCATCAGAACACTAAACCGGTCTCTGAATCCGAATCTGTATCCGGGTTCATGTTGATACCCGATAGACCTACAAAGCAGTTGAAAGTCAACTCAACATCTTCATCTCCATCATCTTCTTCTTCTTCTGGTTCACTAACAACGCCGCAAGTGATCTCGTTCGGGTCCCCAGTCCCGAAGATGAACGTGGTCGAGACATCATTTAACTTCTCCAACCAAGGAAAGATGGATCAGAACGTGGGGTCTAAAAGAAAAGATCATGGAGGAAAAAGAGAGCCACATCTACTGAAAGAACATGTTTTAGCTGAACGTAAACGTAGACAGAAGCTCAACGAACGTTTGATTGCTCTCTCTGCTCTTCTTCCTGGCCTCAAAAAGGTCAGAATATAGAAACCATTTCTTTATTCCGTTTACACCTCAATTATTTGTTTTACGTTTACATTTAATGTTATTTAAAAAGAATTCCTACTTTAAATATCTTAAGAAAATTTCATTTATTAAATTTTTTTTTTGGGTACGAATTCATTTATTAATTGTAAACATAAGAGCCACACCTGAACACGGAAGAGTCTTTACTTGCGTTTGCATTTTATTAAACTTAAAACAAAACAAAAAACAAAAAAATCTTAAAGTATTATATTTATAAGATTTTCCTCGTAGAAATTGTACTTAAAACAATGAGGTGGGTCCTGTAACTTGTCAAATCTGTAATGTGCACGATGATGTCCCTTAAGAATGATAGTACTAAACAAGATGTTTATTTCTGTATGCTTATAGGCGGACAAGGCAACTGTTCTTGAAGACGCGATCAAACATTTGAAACTACTTCAAGAACGCGTAAAGAAATTGGAGGAAGAGCGAGTCGGAACCAAGAGAATGGATCAATCGGTTATATTGGTGAAGAGATCTCAAGTGTATGTGGAGGATGATTCTTCATCTTATTCTTCTACTTGCTCTGCAGCTTCAACTCCATCTTCTTCTCTAGAAGATGTTTCCATCTTGAAGCAGACGATGCCTATGATCGAAGCACGAGTTTCAGACAGAGACTTGCTGATTAGGATTCACTGTGAGAAGAACAAAGGGTGTTTAATTAAGATCTTGAGTTCATTGGAGAAGTTTCGTCTTGAAGTAGTCAATAGTTTTACTCTACCCTTTGGACATTCAACTCTCGTTATCACCATTCTCGCTAAGGTAAAATTTATACATCTTATATTAATACTATTTTGATTTTACCATATTGATTTTTGCATCCAAATAATGTAATGTTTTGTAATATTTTTGCAGATGGACAACAAATTTTCTCGACCTATTGAAGATGTCGTGAAGAACATAAGACTTGCGTTAGCGGAATAGTATTTTTCATAACCGTTATGTGAATTTCGCAGTGACTAAAACGTGTGATTTGATCTCCAATTTCAATCAGGATACTCGTTTTCCCTTATAATTAAATATTAGTAGTTGGATAATAAAAGCAGAGGAGAAGCATGAGATATGGGATTTGTTGAGTGTAATAGCTGGACTAGTGTGTGTACTTAATGATGGGTGTATCATTGGTTTGATATTTTTTTCCCCAATATCAATGGTTTTATTTAATAATGAAGATTGAAGAGTTTTTTATTGGCTTCTGGGGAACAAAAATCTTCGCTTGATTATGACTTTACAACTAAAGTGTAAAATCAAATAATGTAGACTTTATCATTATCCACCTCTGACCAAAACAAAAGAGAGAAAGAAAAGTTACCTGGTCCACGTTTTTACACAAGTACGAGTTTTTTGTTTTTTTTAAATTACTACTAGTTTGGATCTTTAAGATAAAAATAATTACTCAAAATAATTGTCATCTTATGATCAAGGGCAGATGCATGTTACGGCTAACGGATCACGTGTCTCCTGCTAAATTTTTTGATTCCCTTTAAATAATTCAAAATTTTTATTTACTTAAAGTAATTAATTTATAATCGCTCCCGATTAATTTAAAATCTATAAATGTACTCCGATTAAAATTTTTCCTAGGTTTGACACTGCTTAGGATCTCTTTATAACTGATTGAGATGAACATGTATAGTTAACCATTTAACTAAGTTTATAAATTATAGCATGGATGATTTCGAAATTAATCAAGGGATCCCATTAATCAATTAAATACATTATAATTATCTTTATTTAAATTAATTATAAATATCCCTCCCAATTTTAATAATGTCAGTGATATCATTTATTTGTTGCTGACAATACTATTCATCAAATTTAGATAAGACTATCATACAACAAGGAACATGCTATGGGTTGGAGGGACGTTAATTATTTGATACCGAGATGAAGTTACATAAGATGTGTTAAATATATGTTCATCTTCTAAAATTATCATACAAAATATAAAATCTACTACTATATATTTTAAAATATGGTAAAATAAAAGGTTACAAGATACCTTAAAAAACATCGGGGTTGGTTTGAGGATTTTCGAGGTCTCATACATAATAAACCTAACTTTATAAATGATATTTTTTAAAGAATATATAATAGTTTAATTTTTGAAATACATTAACAAACTTAAGAGACTTTGAAAGATGCTGAATTCGATAAATATCAACATTTTTTATGTCATCAATATAGCAATATATCAAGTATTTTCTAAAACCTATGTTTAAATGAATTTACTGAAAGTTAAAATTTCATTTTATTATGTTCAATCCATGTGTTTGTATCACAGAAAATGTTGAAAAGAAAAAAATAAATTCGATGAAACATGTGGGAATGATGAGCAAATCCTGATCAAAAATAAGGGAAAAATGAAAAAGAATATACACACGTCTTTATTCTTATAAAGTGGATTCTTATAAGATTAAAGGTCCACAATCACATCACTTTATAGACATGTGTATACGACCAGTGGAGAGTTAGATGGACTTTTCACCAGCATTGGAGTTTTGCGGAAATTTTATTTTCTATCACCGTGTCTCTATGTGATAGACAATAAAGTTTTGTCAACATTGTAAAGAGTCCAAAGCGGAGGTTAGGGGCCAGATTGGGTACTCCCATCCAAAGTGCACAGAAATGAAGTTTCACTTGTCTGAGTTTTGCAGATGATATTACGGTTTATTCATATTTGGCTCTCATGACTCTCCGCAGGGAACATTAATAGCAGTGTCTGACACACATGCATACATATTGAGAGTTATGTATAAAAATCTCAAAGTCCACTACGTTTGCATCAAGTAAGGTAAAGTCCATTATTGATCTGCTAACCATAAACTTACGTTATCCACAAATATGTCCTCTCGACTCTCTATTTCGTAAATAACTTTTGCCTTTTGCGATTCGTTTAAAAGGCGGGAAAAAATATTACACTTTTCAGAAAACGTAGCAAGAAGATTATTGCTCTCTGTTCTCACTTCAATAAGACAATCTTATATAACGTTCTCGAATCTAAGAACAGAGTGGTTGCAGTTTCTTGAATCTTTAAGACCAGACAACTCGCAAGAGCTTCTTATTGCGAGGGTATTGTTCTTATTCCAAAACAATCGCTATTCGAAAGAGAAAACTAACTGAACAATCAAACTCTCTTTACTTCTTCACAAAGGTAACACCTTTAGTAATACTCCCTTCAAGCTCTTTCTTTGCCTTCTCTAGTCCCACCCTGATTAATAAGCCAGAAACAGATATGAACAAAGAACAAGTAAGACGCAAGCTCGACGTCGAAGTATGTTTTAATAAAGATTTCAACTTTTACCTCTCGTACTCGTTCAATGGTCCGAGACCGTACACTTCACCAACCCCACATCGTCCTAGACGCACCTTTGATGCGAAGAAGGGAAGCTCAGTCACCTGTGTAGAGAGTAAGACAAAGTTTTTAAGTAAGTCGAGTAACATGTGATTAAAGCTAAAGAAAGATTGTACATGATACAAATGATTTTTAGAAGGACTATACATGAGATGCAACAAATGCACACTCGACGATGTTTGCATCGCCTCGTAGACCCCTGAGGCAAGCATCTGCAAACTTCACTGCTGCGTAAGCCTGTATTTTGACATTCAGTGTATTAAAAGATCGATTTATATTTAAATTATCGGCTCTATCTTGAAACTCCACATGTAACAATAAAGACGTACCATGGATAGTGTTGCAGAACCTGTCCCAGCTTTTGCCTGAAAAGTGATTTAAAACAACGGTCAATGCACCGTTTGATTCGAAGCTAATAGCAACTAAAGCTGAGAGAACGGTTTATATATACCTCGACAACTTCAGTGCCACCATTTTGGATGCGGTCTGTGAGATACTCGATCTCTTTTTGAGTAAAAGAGCAAGGAGGTTTCACCTGTCACAGACATACTGATGACATTATATATACAAACTTAGAATTCTTGAACAAACAGAGAGATGAATGATCATAAACCTGAGAAAGGAGTGGTAAAATTGTAACTCCTGCGTGACCTCCAACAACCGGAACATCAACTTCTCGGGGATCAAGACTCATTACTTCCGCCTGTGTTGGCATAGAGGAAGAAGATAAGAAAGATGCGAAGAAGATTCATACGTAGAGAGAAATATATTTATGAGTGCATACCACAAAAGTGTTAGCTCTAACAACATCAAGCATGGTGACTCCCATGAGCTTTTTGGGATCAAAAGTTCCAGCTTTCTTGAAAACCTCTGCTGCGATTGGCACTGTAGAGTTCACCGGATTACTAATGATATTCACAATCGCTTTGGGGCAACACTTAGCTATAGCTTCAGAGAGCGTCCTCACGATCCCAGCGTTAATGTTGAATAGATCATCCCTCGTCATCCCTGGTTTCCTCGGAACACCAGCAGGTATAATCACTAGATCCATACCCGTTAGAGCTTCCTCTAATTGCGGTTGTCCGAGAAATCCACGTACCTGAAGAAACAAGTTCCAAAAACATTGACAACATCAATATAAGAACTCAAGCTCAACTTCATTCTATTAAACCAACATCTACGTAATGATTTCGAATCATAGCCGCAAAAACCTTAGAGTTTTTATAAATAAGGACTGCACTGATGTCCACTGTCTTGAGCTCAATTTTATTAAATCAACTACTTTGTATCAACAAAATCTCTTATCAAACTATTATCTAAGTGCCAATAATTGATCGAAGCAGTACTAACAATTTAGAACTTAAGACGGAGCTCGTTTTCATGATCTTGAGCTCAGTGTTCTATAATAAGCTCATCAACTAATTGTATCAAGCAATATCTCTACTAAACCATCATACATAAGAACCAATTCAAGATCATATCCTAAAAAAAACAACGTAGGAGTCTTCAACTTAGAACAGCAATAGTGTCCATAATCTCGAGCTTAATGTTTCTGTTAGATCCATTTGTATCAACATTTCTCAATTAAAACCATATAAACAGTACCACAAATTCACGATCATATCCTAGAAAGAAAAACCTTAGAACTTTCACTTAGAAGAGCACTAGTGTCCATGATCTTGACCTTAATGTTCTCATCTCCATTTTGTATCAACAACAACAACATATCTATCAACCCATATAAACAGCGCCAATTTTCAAGTCAAAGCCTTTAACTTGAGCTCTATTAAACCATCATCTAAGTACCGTTTCACAATCATATCCTATAAAAAAAACCATAGAACCTTCAACTTAGAACAGCACTAGTGTCCATGATCTTGAGCCTAATATTCTTATCTCCATTTCGTATCATCAACAACATATCTATCAACCCATACAAACAGTGCCAATATTCAAGTCAAAGCCTTCAACTTGAGCTATATTAAACCATCATCTAAGCACCAAAGGTACACCATAGGCTCTAAAACACTATAGTTTACAGCTTAGAACAGCACTAGCGTCATCGATCTTTAAAGTCATGAAGAATCAAAAAAGGTTGAAATAGAAGGAGCTTACGATGGCACTAGTGTCCATGTGACTAATATCAGCAGTAACGCCAGGAGCATTAGCAACATCGTAGAGATGAAGAACCGACACCAAAGGATTCATCTTCATAAGCATCGCTAGTGGCTGCCCGATCCCTCCAGCTGCTCCAAGTATCGCCACTTTGAATCCTGGTGATCCACCTTTCGCCCGACAACCCACCCGTCTCAAACCGGACCCATCACCACCCATCTGACAAAAAACAAAAACCGGGTCAAGAAAGATCCGATCACCAAAACTCTTTGAGTGTTCATTATAAAAAGGGAACCTGATCAAGATTAGGAGGATTGAGATGAGCTGAGATTCTCGCGATACGTTGGTTCGCATCCATGTTAGCTCTGATTATGTGATCACGCGATCGATCTCGAAGTGAGGTTTCTTTATATATGGATAGAGGTTGAAGATGAAAGGTGACGTCAGAGTGACTTTAGATTGTATTGGGAAGCGTGGCGAGAACAGAGCTTATCTTCTTCTTCTTCCTTCCTTCACGTCGTCTTTCTCGATTCTTCATAATAAGAAAACAAAAAAAGACATTTTTTTCTATTTAATTACAAAATATATGTTCTTCCATGTTCTCTGTAATTTGTTTTTAATTTTTTTTTGAGGTCTGGTATTTCGAAACAATTTTATATTAAATTTTTGTGAAATTTTTTTATGAAATCCAACCTAAACTTTTTTTTGGAAACAATTTTATACTGAATTTTTGTAAAATTTAATTATCAAATTGTTTATATTTTAAATTTTAAATTTATACTATTTTTCAAAAAAATCGAACACTAATTCTAATGATATTAATCTCTAATAAATTATGGTAATTATATATTAACATGGAAAAATCATGTGAAATTTTTTTTAAAAAAATATTTTGTTTGTATTTTTCTCTTTAAAACATAACAAATTTTTATTGAAAATTAATATTTGAAAAAAAATTAAATTTATTTATAACTATGATAACAAAATGAGATTTTTTAGTTAATACATCGCTTAATTTTTTTTAATATATTATAGTTTTTAATTAATTGTAAAAAATAGTATTGTGGAATGATTATAAATATATTATTGAATTTAGCATCATGTGTTTGAAATGTTTATCTTTTTTTCTTTTTATTTGATAAAATATGACATGGTTTTTTCAAGGTTGTG
>ASZH01045147.1:0-11339 GCA_000411075.1 Sisymbrium irio | reverse complement strand
CTTTCTTACTACGTTTCCCCCCGATCGGGGAGGAAGATATTTGAAAATCATTTCAGTAAGGACGATTCGTGGAGGAATTTTTTTTATTTTATGTCAGGATCAACGAATCATCAGTTGAACCTGAATATATCCCCAAGATGTTATCGGAGTGGTCAGAAATCGGTACTTAAGTTTGGGCCGACGATCTGGTTTGCTTATCTCGACTGTTCTTTGTATTTTCGCTACTAACCACCGTTTGTTTCTCATTGCAGATCGACTTGTAAACTACACTATCCCAGCCGATTTGTAATGCGTTTGGATTGAGCTATCTAGCATCGGGAAGTTGAGTTGGGATCTTGACTTTGCTTATAGGAGAGTTGCAGCTGCCCGATGTTCGTATAGATATTACTCGTTTTTCGACCAGTCAGAAGATCTTCCGTAAAAGATGGGAAAGAACAAGTCGATTGCAAAACAGTTCCGTAAACACGAGAAGGAGTTTGTTGAAGACGGAGGGGTCGCACCGGTAATTGATCCTGAGGAAGTCGAGGAGGGTGAGATCCCTTGTGCTCCATCGCCTTATATTCCTCCTCTCGGAAGAGGGTGCCGAGACCGATTGAGTACGGGTTCACCGTTCCCAGTCCTTCTGTAGAAGGCAGGGAAATCGAGGCAGCTGCTCTCCTTAGCTCTTTCCGCCGTCCAGGTTCTTAGGTTCCTGAGTTAGTTTCAGAAACCAGAGACCAGATATCTATGTACACAATGTAGCATCTTTGGTCTTGTCTGGGTTTAGTGGTTGGTCGTGCATGTTCCTATTTGATTGTTGCACGGCTGATCAAGTCAACTATGACTTAGACCGGATCGGGGTGTTAAAGGCAGCCTCTTTCTTCTCTCCAGCTTTGTTTCTTCTGGTTTAATGTGGTTGAACACCTTCCTTCCACACAGCACAGCTTTGGAGGTCCTTACCCACAAAAAGATAGTTGTTGGCACCTTTAAGAGTAACAGTGACAGACACGGGTTTGTTGTTGTTGTTCTCCATTTTCAGCGAACAAGGTGTGATGAACAGCTTTAGATCAGTGAACAAAGAGATGTGCTCTGCTATGGGTTGCAAGAAAAAAATAACTTGAACCACGAGGTAACAAGAACAGCAACTGGGAAATGAGTTTTAGTATAATGTGAAAGAGACAGAGCTACCAAAGAAGAGTTTAAGCGATTTGAAGCTTTATTGTCCAATGGACAAAGATTTTAAGAACAGAGTATGAAACTCGAAATTCCACCAAATGATTTTCAAAAATCAGAGACTAACCCAAGAGACAAGAGTAGAAATATCTTGCTCTGATACCATGAAAGTTTTAAAAATCTAAATTGTGGAATCAAGACAGAATGAGAAGAGTGTTTGAATGAGAATGAGTGAAGAGTGAGAGAGTTTATGAAAATGGTGATCACACATTTGGTCATGGAAGAGAGATTCTCTCAAAAAGAAGCAATGCAAATTCGATGTGTTTTATTAGAAGTGAAAACAAATAGGAAGGAAGAAGAGAGCATTAAGTTTTTTTTTTTTCGAAATAATGGCTTAGAAAAGGAAAACAAAGACTAGAAATATAAATAGAGTCAAAGAACTTATCAAATCCACACGCTGAGCAAGAATGACCCTTTGGCTAATATGAACCTGGACACTCCAAGTTTATCCTGTACTGATACAGCCTTTGCACAATGTTCACAATCGAAGATCCGTGCCAAAACTCTTCTTCGCAGATAATGCTAGGTTACTCGTGACCAATCTCTTCGTTAAATCCAATTATTCGTGTCTTGCACTTTTGCCCCGAAGAAAAGTCGATCGGGTCACATAGAAAAAATCACCTTGGAAAGTTTGCCTGATGCCTTGGTCCATATCCCGGGTCAGAAAGTGGTCTTCTTCGAGCATATGAGTTTTAACTCAAGAAAATGTAGATCAACTTGACCCATTTGAATCCTCTTGGTAGTTTGGACGTGAAAGACTTTGTTTGGGTCAATATAATTCTTCATTCGGTCGGAGTTAGTCGTAGCCAAAATTTGCACCCGTCGATTCTAGTCTGTACATGGCCGTGCGGTCGGGTCGAGCGGTACGATCGGATGACTCAGGGTCGTAGTGCATAGTCCGATTGGTTCGAGCAACCTCAGTTCTGTCTCGAACAATTGCCTTTCCTGGTCCTTTAACCCGGTCCAAATGGTCTTTGTTCCATGTTTACCCCATAGGATCAGTATGTGTTCCATCTTCCGAGCTATCGTCTAAACTGTCCGAGCAAAGTCCTCTAGTCTGGACCGAGTTTCTTCCCAGATTCCTACGACATATACACCATGGTGATAACGATTTTGGTGATCCAGGAAAACCGCCATGATGTGATCCCACAACCAGCTGAACAACTTGACCAGGTAACGACCATACCAAAACCCGCCCAGCATTCTTACGACGAGGTTAAGATCACAAACCAGATCAGGAACAAAGACACTAATAAAAGATTTAACCAGGCCATACAAAGTTTACTGAGTCAGTTGGAGGGTTGTGACCTTATAAAGCAGTTTATGAAGCTGGACTTGCCAAAACCCATCAACGGACTAAGAGCCCATGAGCATTTTAACCCAGACCAGACCAAATGAGGAACAATAGCCTGTGCCAATAAGGTGCCAATAAGGTGCCCACAAAACTTGTATATTGTCAGTATTCAGCCCATCAAAGCTTGAAGATGCATCAAGCTATGCCTTAGTCCACATTCACTCAATTCAATGTCAAGAGTCAATCATAGTAAATCTTTCAATTCGGTATATTTTATAGACTAACGAGTTTCTTATTTTTTTAATTTTAATTTTATTGTAATTATTTATTCTCGTTCTAATAGACTAAGGTAACTTGTTATGTCATTTCTAATTTTATATCTTAGTAACTAATTATGTAATCTATTTTAAAGATCCCTCAAAGCGCAAAGGCACGGACTATTTAAAGTCCCTTTAGCCATCTATTTTTTCACAAACTTATAAACAAACAAACAGGTTTTCTTTAAAGAGTTATCTTTGAGTGTCCTTGAGTCAATAATCGAGTTTTTGCCTTGAGATTATCCTGTCTTATCAAAACTATCATCACCAAACTTTGTGGTGACCATCGATCAATCATTTACTCCGTCAAATCAATCAACCGTCCATTCAGAAAGAGCCGTATGACCAGCTAATCAGATCCATCAAACCACTTCACGTCATATCTCATCCTTCTGATTAGAAGAGAGACCGCATGGCCAGCTTCGTAACCTCTATCTTTTCCTGGGTTGATTCTCAATTAGGAGACATCATATCTAGATAATTCTCTCATATCAATTAGGGTATTATACTCATTTCACTATTGAAATATAAATGAGTGGTTACGTCAAGTAATTTTTTAACCAAGATCCAATAATATATAAGCGGATTTTTTTTTTTAATCGAAACGTACATATTATCTTCTCTTATGTAAATCACATCAATGCATTCTACATAGACATTACTAATTTTTGTACTAAATATTTTTATTTTTCTGGTAAATATTAAATTTTACACTAATTTTAAATTTGCGATAGAAAATTATAAAGACAACTAAAAGAAGGAAAGCCGAAATCTATAAACGAAGACTAAGTTAATAGAAACTAATAACCAAACAAACCCAGACAAGATAAACACAAATGGTAGTATATTCAACAGATTTCCGATGAAAAGTATTGTAACAAAAAAGAATATTAACTCATGCAAAATAAAAACTATCTTTTAGAAAAGGTACTTTAAACCATTTTAACGAATGTTCTTTAATTAGAATCTCACTATTAAAAATAAAAAAAATAAAAGAAAAAATAGGAGAGGGAACAAAAAAAAGTTCTAAAACAACAGTTTTTAAAACCAGTTTTAGACTTTTATCTTTCACTATAATTAATATTTTAGATTTTTTTTTTTTTAAATACAAAAGTTAGTGACACATGATTTAACCATATGGGAAAAACAACTTTGGTAATTTAGGAACGCGAAATTGTAATTTAAGTCAGCTATTATTTCATGACAATTATACTTCTATTTACGTCCGCTCTTCATAATACGTCGCCACTGTCAAGCATTAAATGCACCTGCAAAAGTAAAGAAAAAAAATCTTACTTATTCGGCGGAGAGTGATGATGACTTAGATTTTATAGTAGATATTGAGAATTAAAATAATCGTTATTGTTTATTGCAACTGACCAGTAAAACTGGAAGCCTCCTATTTATTTGTCATTACAGTATCATCTTCACTTCGACGAAAAAATTTGGTAACCTAAAACTATCTGAAGAACGGTTGAGCGACTGTACACGTCGACAACGGTTGACAGGTAAGGAAGTAAATGCATAGTAAAGTATAAATAATATCCGGGAGGATTAAAGAGTCTTTTAAATTTCACCCTTGAAGGTGAGGTGAGTATTGTAAAACGATTTGGGTTATATATTTTTGGCTGATGTCCTGTTTCAGGTGAACATGGGGTTTGTAGTTCGGCTTGTTCCAGGGAGATGGGTTAAAGTAAGAGAAGGGTGGTGGGAACACGACCCAGATATAGAAGGCTTCCATTACGCGACAACTTTTGCTGAGAATGTTAATTACGCTACAATGGAGAAAGAGGTGAAACTAAAGTTTGGAGTCTCGGATGAAGATGGTGTCGATATAACTTCCCAGTGGTCGCACTGGATGCCTCGAACGGAGTGGAGAAAAGCGATGCTATTCCAATTGTGAACGACGAAGATGTTGCTTTATTTACGGCTATCCGAACTGAATTGGCAGAGGATTACTTCAGGGTTCGAGTGCATGACAAACAATGGAACCCTAATGCAGTGACAGCTGCAGCCGAGATTGCCGTACAAAATCAGTATATGTTAGCAGGTAATATTTTTAACAAATATAGGCGCCTCTTCGGGATGTTTACCAACGTTCTGAGCTTATACAGTTGCACGTGGGAAGGGGAAAGAAACAGTGGACTGTGATGCTGTGGCTTCCAACGCAACTGGATTTTCATGACAAGGCGATGGAGTGAGCATGTGATTAATGCTAGAAGGTAACCGTATAACCCGGTTTGAATATATTGAGGAACGGAGATGGGGTAATATAACATTACAAATATATGTCCGGGTATCACCGGAGAAGGACAAACTTTTGTAGAATATGTGGGTGATAATAGCAGCGTTTTACCTGAAATAGGTCCTTTACGACATCCAGAGAGTAGAAAGGAGGTTGGAGAATATGGTCCTGATATGATAGATGGTAAAGATAATACCCATCAATGATGAATAAATCATTTGTTTTCTGGGCGAAGAGCTAATAAACTATTTGTACGTGTTACCGTAAATTATAACATAAATGCAGGGTTGGGCGCGCCGAAGAAAACCGGAATGGGGAACCTATCGACATTTCGACAAACAGGATATCCGATATGGACAGAACATGGAACTAACACAGGGTTTAGATACCTGTTAACAACGGCTCTTGGTGGGCATTCCGTGTTGACGAGTAACAAATAGCAAAATATCTATACAACATATAATCAGAGGTTGAGTTCAGTAATATAACATTAATATAAGGACTGTAGGTGCATTCGGATATGTGGGCGCATGATTCAGTTCAACAACCCAACATCAAGGCAAAACAAGTGTTGGTGGAGACAAAACTTGCCTCCTAGATCTCAACAACCCTCACGACACAATGCCTTCGGAGACAGGTCCTATGGGAAATGAGCCTACCGACGTCGTGGAAAAATCACAAGGTAACAGCTTTATGTAAGAAACCCGGAACATGCACCAAATTCCCCACGTTGGGGCGTCAGATGGGAGTTCACTGAATACACCTCTAGGCAACGTCAGGGCGGAGTTGGTACCTACCATTTCTCTTAATGGTAACAATCCAGTATAAGTTGTTCATGACAAATAATCAATGTCTTCTGAACTCCTAAAATGCATAAGTGTTAGCATAATGGAGTTTCGAGTAATGAAGAATGTTTCCTTCGATCTGCACGTGAGGACATGATTACAATAATGGAGACATCACTAGCACGTGGGAATATTACGATTAGAGAGGGAGGTAGAGATAACGTGACGGAAACGGCAGTTCTCCAACAAGAAGTGGTGAATGTCAGAGACAAGGGGAAATGAATATTAACAGGAGAACCTATATTTCGGCTGGAGCTTGGTTCCTCTTCTCGAAACCCTGTTAGGATGGAAGAAACCCTTCCAACACCACTGGGGAGGGTGGTTGTTCCTGACATTCACGACAGAGACGCACCGCCTTGTTTAGACGATCTGGGTGAAGAAGGTACAAGTATAGCGATTGATGAATAACTTAGTGGTCATGAAAAGTTTTAAGTATCTAATAACGGATATGAGAATCCAAAGTAACTGGTAACAGTAATAACGCATAAGTTAAATAATGGCTAACTCCTTCAAAGTCATGTACTGTCTCTAAGAAAATTTATTGTTAACAGATGAACTTCACAGAGCTGTCCAGAATGTGGATTATGAAGGAGACGATATATTTATAGGGCGTGTCTCCAAAAGCAAAGAAGATTGCAAACTTAAACTTGTAATACATGCAATTAACTGGAAATTTCACTTCATATATGCTAAATCGACACAGGAGAAAATAATTGTCGTATGTGTAGGCCATGGATTCCCTTCGAGAGTATACTCAACCAGAGTAGAGGAAACGGAGAGATACGAAGTGAGAATTGCAAATCTGTACCACACTTGCACCGTGGATGCCAGAGGTGACTTTCATCGGGTAGCTTCTTCGTCCATCATTGGAAACATCATAAAGCACCATTATGGTAATGGTGGTACAGGTCCCAGACCATTTGAGCTACGACGAATGCTGCACCAAGATTACAGCCTCCATGTAAGCTACTGGAAAGCATGGAGGCCGAAAGAGGTTGCAATGGATAGTGTGATGGCATCTGCGCTAGGGTGCTATGCTCTGGTCCCACATTATGTTAGATTGTTTAAGGAATCTAACCCTGGATCTGTTGTCGGGCTTGAGACAGAATTGGACCCTAATGGGGCTGAAAGGTTTAAATACTTGTTTTACTCCATTGAAGCTTGTGCTAGAGGGTATAAATTCATGAGCAGGGTTAAAGTCATAGACGTGACCGACTTGACAGGATGATATGGAGGATGTCTCCTAGCTGCAAGTGCACAAGATGGGAACTTCCAGATTTTCCCCATCGGGTTTGGTGTCGTTAATAGCAAAACCGACGGTGAGTGGGAGTGGTTCCTCCGGATGATTAAACAAGTAGTTCCAGATGACCCAGAGTGGGTGTTTGTATCTGACAGGCACGCTTCCATCTACACCGCGATTAGAAAGGTAAGTAGGATGAATAATACGAATTAACTTATGGAGTGAACTCTAACAACTATACGAAATAATTTTTAATTATACTAACGCCTTCTATGGTTGCACGTGTAGGTTTACCCTATGGCTTCCCATGCAGCATGCCTTGTTCATTTACAGAGCAACGTGCAGACTCATTTCAAGACGTCGGGACTCCCACAGCTTCAATCTCTGGCAGCAAGGGCATACAGACAGACAATCTTCGAAAGCCATTTCGCTGCAATTAAAGCTACCAATGTTGATTACGCTGCCTATTTACAAGATATTGGTTTTAATCATTAGGCGAGGTCCCAATTTGTGGGACAATGGTACAATGTTATGACAAGTAACATCTCCGAATCGCTGAACAAAGTTATGACAATGGCACGTGATTTCCCAGTTATATCCAGTTTAGAATCGATACGACCAACCTTAGTAACTTGGTGTGCACTTAGAAGACAGGCGGCACTAAATGACGACGGTGTTGTCGACCAAAAGGTCCTGGATATGTTGATAAAAAGCTATGAAAAATCTGCAGGATTTTTGGTCCTTAAGATGGCAGAGGGTTTATATGAGTTAAGGAATGAGGAAGGACACTCATTTGTCGCTCACTTATGGGAGGAAACCTGCATATGTCGTGAGTTTCAACTCCGATCCTCCGCATTCCATGTTGCCATGCTATAGCAGCTGCGATACAACAAGGAGTCCGCATAGAGAGTTTGGTCGGAGTATACTACATCATTGAGTATCGCCGTCAGAGTTATGCCGGTCATATAATCCCCGTACCTGACATTACAAAGCTGGTTCCAGCTGAAACCCAGTATGGCGGTGGAAATCTTGCACCACCAGCCGTAAGGTGACCACTGGGAAGACCAAGAAAGAAAAGAATCTTATCAGCGGGGGAAATCAAAGTATACTCGCAAAACTGTGCATCCCGATCATTTCAATAGTTACTTAATAACAGTTAATTGACATGATGGTAGACAAGAAATATGGACTTTAACAACTGACGTAAACTATAACCTGAACTGGGTTTTTGTAGCGGGTAAACAGAAGGAGATGTACACGGTGCCAAACACGTGGACACAATAAGCTGCCCCCAAGGTGTGATGCTATGTCGGTTACCTTTATTACGCATATCTATGGCATATATGACTAATAATTGTTAACATGATTGCAGGATAAATGAATGTGATTGTGTTAAAATGTTTTGGCGGCATAGTGGCGTCCCATGTGGCAGGAGAGTCTCGATTAACCACCCGGACCTTTGGAAGTGCAAAAATAAAACTGACAGTCCAAATTTTCCTTGTGTAATATGTGAGTCGGATGACTGTCCATTCCAACATGTAATATATTTCAAACTCCATGATTGGGAAGTAAATATTGGTGGCCAATTAGTATTTACATGTATGTCCTGCAATATTGTCATGGAACAACAACTGGTCATTTTCTGTAATATATATGTTGTTATATGTAAGGTTCTTAAATGTGCGTTGTTAAAGTAGAAGTGGTACCTAAAACTTCAAATCGCATAACTTAAATACAAAGTTGTTTACGGAGTCAAACCAGATATACTGTAATTGAAACAGATAAGAAAAATTACAATATGTTAACAACAGTTAAAACCGAATAACGAAAAAACCAGTTAACGACGTTGTCGGCTGTGGAACATAGGATGTAAATTTGTGGGCAAACCGAATAATAATAATGGTAAACCCAAAACCGAATACATGAAACAATAAACTATAAACCTTAGACCCTAAACAATATAGACTACACAGTAAATCCCGATTTTAAAAACATAATCCCAAACACAGAGACAATTAACCATAAACCTTAAATCCTAAACCATAAACCATCAATTCTAAACTCTAAACCCTAAACCATAAATACTAAACCTAAAACAGTAAACCCTGAACCGTAAACACTATACAAAATGTTGTAGTGTAACAGATTTCGACAAACAGAAACGGTTGATGCACAGAGTATATAAGGTTATACTTTAAGTAGCATATACGATAACAACCACGTAATACACAGTAACAAATTAATCCGAAAACAAAAACTGTTGATGGACGGATTAGATGAAGTTATACGTTAAATAACATATCGGATAACAACTATGTAATACCCGATAACAAAGTAAACCGAAAACATGTAACAATAGCACATAAACCTTATACCCTAAACAATACCACTAAACCCCCTTACTTTAAAAACATAATCTCAAACCCATAAACCCTAAACCCTAAACACTAAACCCAACTCCCTAAACCCTAAACTCGTTACAATAAACACTAAACCTTACATCCTAAACCTTACATCCTAAACCTTAACCATAAACCCTAAACCCAAAACCATAAATCTTAACCCCTGTTGATGAACAGATTATATGAAATTATACGATGAATAACATATCGGATAACAACTATGTAGTACCCAAAAACAAAGTAAACCAAAAACAGTTAACAATAAATCATAAACTTTAGACCCTAAATAATTACCACTAAACCCCTACTTTAAAAACATATTCCCAAACCCACATACAGCAAACTGTAAACACTAAACCATACGCACGTAACCCAAAATCCTAAACTCTAAAGCCTAAACCCTAAACCCTAAACCCTAAACCCTAAGCCCTAAAACCAAAACCTTAAACCCAAAACTTGTAACAGTATACTCTAAACCTAAAATCCTAAACTCTAAACCCTAAACCCTAACCTTAACCCCTAAACCCTAAATCCTAAACCCTAAACACTTAACCCTAAGCCCTAAACCCATAACCCTAAATACTAAACAATAAAACATAATCCCTAAAGCATAAACCCTAACTTATACCCTAAACCGAAACCCTAACCTAACCCTAAACTCTGAATCAAAAACACTAATCAATATTCCCTAAACCAAAACCGTAAACATACTATTCACGTAAGCTAGACAAAAAGTGCAGGGTAACGGAGTTGGACAAAGAAAAAATGTTGATGAACGGAATATATGAATAGATAGGTTAATTTGAATATCGGCTAACAATAGTGTAATACCAGATAACAAAGATTTGTGACTGAGGAACAAATGTATATGTGGAGCGGGGATTAGAAGTAAAAAATAATTCAGGATGACATAACTCTAATAAACTTTACTAGGGACAGTTGAAGAATGATAAATTAAGTATCTGAAGTTGTGCAAAAGTTAATAACCCTAATATATAATTACATTCAACTGAAGTTATAGGTTGGGCCGTTATGGGTTGACGGCATAATTGGAGCCAACATAATTAGGTTTGAACATACCGTACAAGGAAATCGGTGTGAACATATATTATAGTACAACATGTTAATATTCAGCACATAGGTGAAATTAGTCAGAGATAGGATTTAGGTTTTTCGAAAAAAATAATAACATTGGAGGAAATTTAGGTAATGGTAGAACAACTGGAAAATATTTTACATAAATTTGGAATTGGAGAGTAATGCATCTGACATATATAACATAAAACGACAATGGCCGATAAAGTCTAACAAACAATAATGGATGATGTTATTCAACAATCTAGCTCAAGATGTCGGCGATGGTTGCAAGGAAAATGGCAAAAACAAAAGGAAGTAGTCCTCAACCTTAACACGGAGTAGCTCTTTGACGCTGTTAATCTCGACTTCATGACGACGAATATGTTCCTGAAATTCGGATTTAGTGTTGGGGTCACAAAACCCACATTTCCAAAATTAACGGCTAAAATGTTTAAATATCGGAAAAGTTTCCATATTTGAATATTTTCGGAAAAGAGTAATATTCGGAAAATAGTTTGAATAAAACTATTTTTTTCATCGATAACTTGACGAAAAGTTTATAAAAAACTCATTTTTTCGTATGATTTTCCGATAAACCACGATAAAACCGAACTTTTCGGCAAAACGACATTCAACGGAGTGACCAGCTCGGTTTTCCCTCCTCTCTCCCCTGAAAAACCGAGCTGATCAACACAAGTGAGTGTGAC
>ASZH01045146.1:0-11329 GCA_000411075.1 Sisymbrium irio | reverse complement strand
CTTATAGCTTAAATGACCATTATCTTGTCCATCTTGTGAAGGCTTCTTTTTTTGTTATGTACTTTTTCCTCAACGTTGGATAACAGAGCATTAGTAAACGTCTTCAATTCTATTACTTATCTATAGCTTCACCCACGGAGAAACATGGAAATGTTGCTGATGATGTAAGAGTTCTGATTACAATCCGCAACAACAACCGTCGTCAATTGTTTGGAGACGATGATCCAACCTTCTCCATTGCCTATACCACACTAAGCCTTCAACCGGTTTAGGAATGAGTCTTGGTCATTTTTACAATGCATAAATCGTACGTGTTTATGAAAATTTTATCTTCTCCTATCTTATCCTAAAGGATTGCTGGTTTGTTTATGTGCGTCTAGAGCTGCAGTTTTGCCATATAAATGACAAATCTGACGAATTAAAAGCTTGCATTACCGAAATTTATGTTATGGCTATTGGGTGTGCGAAATTCAAAAGAGAAGACAAATGAAGAGGCTATGCATAAACAAATTTGAAATGAAAACCAGAGAAGTGGAAATAATAATGAATTGAGATCATGTGTGAAGATAAAAGACATTTTTAAATTGAAAATGTCCTATTTAAACCATGAGAAATAAAAGTTTGAAATTATAGGTTTATAAGATGACTTGAGGTAAATGGAACACTCGGGGTAATATGAATTGAGGTACGGCTAGGATGAAGATTGTCAAACCTCATTGGACGCAGATGGAACTGCTACGAAATCAACAGCAGCCATTCTCGGAGTGTGAGGGTTTCTGAGAGCAAGACGAATGAATATCTAGAGAAGGCGAGGCGATTTTGTGAGTGTCGGTGTCGTTGGGAGTTCGACATTTATAAGATGGACTCATAAATCGACTAAAGAAATGTATGGAGTGTGTGAGTAAAGACAATTAAATACGGAGGGGTGCAAATGGAGCTGGGGCGAGGGAGGGATCGCTGGCGGTTACGAATCCGCCGATTACACTTCTGAAATGTTGGGTGATGAATCAATCGATGAACGGAGACGGCTAGGTTTTGTTAGTCGTGACCTGTGAAAGTAGGTGCAACAGAAGATTAGTTTTGTTTCATGGGTTTTGATAGTACTGAAAGATAAAGTGGGCTTCTTTATCGTATTTATTGGATTGAGCTTTAAAATATTGAAAGGAAAAATGATTTTTTGCATATATTGTTATAAAGATTAAGGAGAGTGTACACGTGTTAAAATATGAGAGAGAGGTGGGCAATTATAAAGTAGATTAAGAAATGGTTAATAATAAACAATTAATAATTACCGCAAATTTTTAGAACCAAGTTATGCGCATGTAGTGTGGAGTAAGAGTTCAATACTTGGCCGTCTTGACATAATAACTCTTGATGCACTCGGTGACATTGCATCTGACCTTTTTGTCTGTACCAAACCTGAAAGAATTTAAAATTTAGTAAGTAAGTTTTATATATATACTATTTAATAATTAAAAAAATATGAATTACGTAACAAAAAGTACCCAGAGGTTGATCATAATGTAATAAATGCAAATTTATGCGATCTGGCTATGCAATAAGATCCTCTGTCGTATACCGTGCAAAAGGGGCCTTCGATGGAACCATAAGATCAAGATGAATAACTCCGACACCTGGTTCGGGATCGGGTTGCTCCTCGGAATCGGGTTGCCAGTCTGGCGGTGGCTGAAGTGGTTGGTGCAATGGCGGAACATGTTGTCGAGCAGTCTGTGACTGAGTCTCCGGCACGGTCGTCTCTGTACCTGAAAAAGACTGTCCAGAGGACCAGAACTAGAAGACTCACCCTAAATAAAATCACTATAAAAGCATCTCAACCCACCCTCAAATCTTCAAATTTTGAGGTTTTTCTAACTCCAACCTATCCCTCAAATCTTCAAATTTTGATGTTTTGAACAGTGAACCCTCAAATTTGAGGTTTTACTATTCAAAACCTCAAAACACTGTTTACTTTATATTATACTCCTACTTTTATAAATGTTAACATAGTTTTATAACTTTTTATAATTTTATTTTATCTATTTTATTATATTATTTTTTAATGAAAACCAAATGTTAAACTCTTTAATGCTCACAATTTCTGTCAAATTAAATTTATTATTTTTTTGAAATTTATTTATAAAAAAATATTTATTTCTTTTGAGAAATTTATAAGATAATGCCCGTGCTAATGCATGTGAGATAATACTAGTAATAAATAAAGCTGATTGCATATATATAAAATTAACTAGAGAAAGAGAGAGAGAGAGAGACTTACGAGAGTAGAGAGATGAGAGGAAGTGAGGAATGAGCAACGAGAGAAGAGAGAAGAGAAATCAGAGCTCCTTATATAGTAAATATCTCGTAAATCCATCATAAAATCACATGGTAGTTATGGCAAATCTGTCATAAAGACGATGGTAAAATTGGTTTTCCACGTGTTGAAAATGCAAAAGGGTCTGAACCATGCTGCAATAATTCTAATATACCAAGGATATTACAACGAATTCCTTGGAAAGTGGTTGCAACTTTACGACGAACTCCTCGGAAAGTCGTAAATTTTTAAAATCGAATGTTTCGGTGTTTTGTTTCTCACGTGAGCCAGACCCTAAACATTTAAAATAAACTATATTTTACATCGAACTTAAAAGAAAAAGTTTTCATACATATTAAACACAATCAGATCCATCATTACTATCAGCAGTCCCATCATCTAAAGATTTGTCATCATTTTCATAAAACTCATCTCGATCAATATCACTATATGTTGTATCATCACAGAGATCTTCGTATTCTCGGTTTAGCGGATCAATTATAAAAATTTCCTCTGTAGTTTGATAGGGTGCATGTATATCCAGATATGAATCTTCTTGTATAGGTAGTTTTTCACCTCCAATAATTTGACTGCAGGGAGTGATTTTAATAGCCGCTAACCAAGTGATTCCGGTTTCTCTGATCTGAAGATATGAGATGAAGCTAACTTGATCTCCTTGTGATGATTCAGCAGACACATTGTCAGGTAATTAAGATACACGGGCTGTTTTAATGTTCATCATCCTAGCTGTCAATAAAAATTTAGACATACCTTCTCTACATCCCTCGTAGGTAGATAGGCTGGTTGGCAGCATCTAACGGTTCATAAAACATTTTCGCATATAAGTTAGGTTCCTCAACAACTACCGGTTCAGTAAACATACTAGTTTCCTGAAATGCATATGTGACCATATCATGCATCCTATCATGATCTATAACTCCATGATCTTCATTCCGATAACCAACATCTTGGAAATTACTTGTTTATGCTTGATTAACTTCAACATTATTATAATTACTACTGCTAGCTTCATCATTCCTGCCAACCCGATAACCTTCTTCATGGTAAATCAACATGTAATAAAATGGTCTAAACTCTATATTTGATAGATGCTTCCATACAATTTAAATGCGGGTGAATTTCGTATTCTTGCACTTCTGACAAGAACATTACATCTTACTTGATTCAAGTGTGATTTCTATTCGACTGGATTGGTGCATGAATATTTTTACCCCATTGAGATATTCATTTGTCAGGTTTTCAGCAGCATGTCTATGCATATAGATCCATTTATGTCGCTCATATATATCAACACCAAAAGACATTGTTCAAAAAAAAGTTTTAGATTTTTTTTTAAATTTTTTTTCTTTTCATAAACGATTTTTTTTTTCATAAAAGAGATTTCCTTTTAAAATAAACATTTATTTAAAGATTATTGGTTTGAGTTGTGAATTATGAAGAAGAATGATCTCTTATTTATAGACAAGAATTTGACAATAATATTACATGTAATTTACAATGAATAATTCAGTTATAATAAAAACAGGTATGCCTTACAGAAAACGTGGCTACCTAATTTCCTCATTTCTTCTTTAAATTGTTGTAAATAATATTTGTTGTAAATATCTTAGAATTTTACTACGTCCTATTACAAAATCTGATATCGCCCTATAGGAATTAGCTTTTAGTTCTTCGTAAATGTGGTATTATTTTACGACAAAATGTTTCGTCGTAAATTTACAACACATTTATTTGATATTAGTCATAAAATCGTTGGTAATTCATTTCTAATTTACATTAACCCATAAACGTCGTAAATTCTCTTTGCTAACCCAACATTTTTTGTAGTGTCAAGACAACATATATAAAATAACAAAGACCACAGTAATAAGAGAGGAAAGAAAAAAGTGTGGCATTGCAATCACAAATTAAAAAGACCCAGGAGCAGAGCTTCCTACTTCCTAGTCTTATTCTTGTTATGGTTTTTCTTGTTCTTCTTATCATTACTCTTCTTAATCTTCTCAGGGTTAGGCAAACCGAGCTATAATAAACCAAGAATTAATGAGAAGCCTTTAAAATTTCTTAAGATCAATCGCAGCTTTGAATAAAGACAACTCTCTTTATTAATGTTTAGAAATAACTCAAAACTAAATACAAAACTTTTAATCTTTTTTTTATGATCATTTCACAACTTTGGTGATCATATATATCGAACTAAAATTTTTTTTTCCTTATCATAGAATTAGACAACTTCCTAATTACATTGGGATTACAATACTTGCCTTATCTGAACCCTAACCGATTTTTTAGTAATTATCTTAGGCTACAAGTTAATGTTGAAGGGTATCCAACATTCTCCCCTTTAAGCTTCAACTTACCTTGTGACAAGTCTTGAATTCCTATCAAGCTTCTCATCTCTTTGTACTTTATATTTGCCAATGCCTTGGTCAGTATATCTGCCTTTTTTTCCCTGGTATGTGCTCCACTTCGACAATCTCCTTCTCGACGCACTCTCATATGAAATGATATCGTTTGTAAATGTGTTTACTCTTACCATGAAATAAGGGATTCTTTGTGAGGCAATCGCTGACTTGTTGTCAATCCTTATGAGCACTTGTTCTGTCTTCCTTCCTTTGATCTCAGCTTGAAGATCTTGAAGCCATGTTTCTTGTTTAGTTGCTTCTGTTGCGGCCATGAATTCGGCTTCACAAGATGAAAGAGCCACTGTGTCTTGCTTCTGTGAACGCCATGTAATAGACGAATTACCAAGGTAGAAGATGTGTCCTGTAGTACTTCCATCATCTGGATCAGTGTTGTGACTGCTATCACAAAACCCAATTATCTTCCTTGATCCTCCACATTTAAAATTTAGTCCATATGATACACTCCCTTTTAGATATCTTAGAATGTGTTTCATAATCTCTCCATGAGGCTTCCGTGGACTCTGCATATACCGACTAGCTACTCTAACTGAAATGCTAAATCTGGTCGTGTATGGAGCAAGTATCTTAGGCAGCCAATGTTTCTTATATAGCAAACAAGATCTAGTTTTTCTTCTTTTTCTGCTTTAGAGACCTTTAATCCAAAGTCCATTTGTATCTTGGCTGGATTACAGTCTGTTAAGCCGGTTTTTTTTTTTTTAAGTTTCTCTTTGCATATGCTTTTTATGTGATCATTATTCCAACTTCTCCTTGTCGTACTTCGATGCTGAGGTAGTACATGAGCTTCCCGAGGTCAGACATCTTGAACTTAGATGACATTCCTTTCTTGAAGTTGTTGATGATCTTAAGAGTATTTCATGTTACAAATATGTCATCGACATAAACAGCAACAATGAGAAACATCCATTTCTCTTCTCTGTGATATACTGAGTTTTCTTTTTAGCACTTCTCAAATCTCATTCCTTTCAAGATTTGATCCAACTTTGTGTTCAAGGCTCGAAGGGCTTGCCTTAGACCATACAGAGCTTTCAAAAGTTTGTAGACTTTGTGCTTTGCTCCATTAACCTTAAATCCCTCTGGCTGTTCAACATCGACATCTTCTCTTGCTCTCCATGTAAGAAAGCTGTCTTTACATCTAAGTGATGTATCTCCCACGAATTTGATACAGCTTCAGCAATCAATAACCATATGGTTTCTAGGCGTGCTACTAGCGTGAAAGCCTCTTTAAAATCTATGCCGGATTCTTGTACATACCCTTTTTCTACAAGTCTCGCCTTAAACTTTTTGATAGAACCATCTGCATTCTTCTTAATTTTGAAAATCCACTTGAGACCGATCACCTTTACCCCACTTAGTTTGTCAACAAGGAACTATGCCTTGTTCTTGTAGATGGAGTCGATATCTTCTCCACACGCTCTAGTCCACTTTGTTAAATTATTTTCCTTCTTGCAATTTGTTGGCTCGTCGTTGATTGAAAGCAAAATGATCTCGCTTTCTTCTTCTGCTTTGAGAACATAGTCCTCTAAGTGCCGTTGTAATGTCACTTGTCGTGTTGAGCGTCGTAGTGGTACTATCTGAACTGGCTGAACTTCAGCCTCATCATTATGTTCTTGTTGATTACCATAATTGTCTTCTTGATCATGATCAATCTCTTCATTCTCGTTGTTTTTGTTGTTCTCAGTGGGGTTTTCTTCATTTGTGATTACAAGTCCTTCTCCTGTATATATAACTTCACCCCATCTCATGTGAAACATCCCTGGATCCCTACTTGGTCCGTGTGTTGACTCATTCCAACTCCAGCTTGTCTTCTCATCGAATACAACATCATAGCTTACTATTATTTTCTCGTGTTGTTGGATTGTAAAATCTGTAGGTTTTGGATCCTGGCTCGACTCCAAGGTGTATTACATATTGTAATCTATCATCAAGAATATTAAGGTGAGTCGCATCAATCTTTGCATATGCTCGACAGCCAAAAACACTCGTAAATGTTCTATGTTTTCCTTTTATGCAAACACTCACAAGGAGTCATGTTCTCAAGTGCCATCATTGGTATCTTATTGATCAAATATGTTGAGTGCCGAACTGCTTCTCCCCATAGATAGTTAGGTACTTCCATAGCCTTGAGAGTGCTTTTTGTCATCTCCATCAATGTCTGATTCCTTCTTTCTACTACACTGTTCTGTTGTGGTGTATATGGTGTTGTTAAGTGTAGTCTGATTCCACCTGAATCACAAAAATCATGAAACTCCATAAATGTGAATTCACCTCCCCTGTCTGTCCTTACCGTCTTTATCTCATTACCAAGGTCCTTCTCAACTGAGCTTTTAAACACCTTAAAGCTTCCAAACGCTTCACTTTTCTCTTTCATCAAGATTGACAACATGTATCTTGAATAATCGTCTACTATAATAAATATATATTTGTTATGAGCGATTGTCACATGTGTGATTGGCTCCAGTGGTCTCGTCGCTCTGAGTGTCGTCATATTTGGGAAGCTTTGCCGAACTTGTTTCCGACTAAACGAATTCAAATTACTTGGTTTCATCATTTATTGTAGGTAGTCCTCACACCATCTCCTTCTGGGACATTTTCTTGATTGTTTTGAAGTTTATGTGACCTAATCTCGCATGCCACTTCCATGTTTCGTCATCTAGCTTTTCATTTAGTCACATAGGTTGACCGATCTTCAAGTTTATCTTGTAGAGTCTGTTTGAAGATCATGTAACTCTTACTAGCAATCTCCCACTTGGATCATGCACGGTTAGAAAATCTCTCCTCATTCTCACATCACATCCCACATCCATAGCTTGTCCTAGAGTTAGGATGTTGCTCTTGAGATTGGAAATGTAGTAGATGTTGGTTACAAGCATTTGTTCTCCAGTCACAAACATGATTGATCCTTTCCCTTCTATCTCCACGTAAGAACCATCTCTTAATTTCACCTTGCCTTTAATTTCTCATTAAGCTCTGAGAAGTAGTGTCTTTTACCCGTCATGTGATTGCTAGCTCCGTTATCTAGGTACCACATATCTTCTTCTTTAGTTTTGTAAATCTTTGGTATTAGTTTTTCTCCGTTAAGGAACACCACCTCGTGCATAAAGAGGGCTGGATCATGTTCCTCTGTTTCAGCTTTGTTTGCTTCTTGTATTTTTTGCAGTATTTCAGGGCACACAGAAGAGAAGTGGGCCGTTTTATCACACCGAAAACAAATCAACGGTTATCTATCCCTTCTTTCCTTTCCTTGGTTTTGACAATTATGATTTGCAGGTCTTTCTTGTGAGTTACTCCTTCCCCTTCCTCGTCCTCTCGATCCTCTGCCTCCTCTACCACGACTTCCTCCTCTACCTCTTCATGATGTTGTAGTGTTTTGTTAATATGAATTGGCATATAAAAGCTTTCGTTGAGAATCCTCGTTTGTCTCTTCATCAAGAATTCTCTCTTTGGCATGCTTTTAATCTCCCAATTATATCTTTAAACCCAGTACTCTTTGAGTCCAACACTTTCTCAAGAGAAGCAATAATGTGGATGTACTTACCTCTGGATAGGCTATTGAGAAACTTTTTCACCAACTTGTTTTCATCGATAGTTTGTCCAAGTGAGGCTGACTTTGATGCAATCTCTGATAACTTTCCAGCAAAGTTATCTATTGTGTCGCTGTCTTTCATCATAACTCTTTTGAATTCTGACATTAGGGTTTGGAGTCGAGCTTCTTTAACACGATCAGCTCCTAGGTTTCGAGCTTTGATTTCATCCCATATCTATTTTGATGTTTCTTTTTCACTGACTTTCAAAATAAGTGACTCCGGGATTGCTTGAAACAGCAGACCTATTAAGATGTTATTCTTGTCTGCGTGCTCTGATGCCTGTTTGATTGTGTCCTATACCTTGTATATCTTCATTAGGACGTTCATTCTTATGGCCCAAACTTTCCAAACTACAAAGTTTGGTGAATTCAATGTTGGACATTGAGCTGATGTTGTCGTCTCCCATGGCTTGAATACGATGTGAATACTTTCGTATGGTCTTAGTATTGCGAGCTGTCTAAACCCGACTTGATCTTAACTCTGATACCAAATAAATTTTCTTAAGATCAATCTCAGCATTGAATAAAGACAACTCTCTTTATTAATGTTTGAGTTAATTACATATTACGTCACTCTTTCACATATATATTACCCATTAAGTCACTTACAGCTACTAGATCACTTTTGTGTAATGAAAAGTTGATTATATCCTTCTTCTTCTTTTCTTTTCTCTGCTTGACTGCGTCTCTTCACTTCTCCACCTTCTTCTTCCTCATCTCATCACTTCTTTACTTTCTCTTTTCTTTACATTTGTTCAATTCCACCAGTTCTTGGCCGCCAACAACTTCTTCCAGAAGCTCCAAAGGTCTGACCGGAGCTAAATGTCAAACGAGTTCAGTGGTTCGATCCTTACAGATCTCAGAATTTCAAATTTCTTTTGGTACTTAATCTCTCCTTAAACCTTTAATTTTGTGAAATATCTAAATCCGTGAACAGATTTTGGTTTAACAGATTTTAAAACACTATCAATTTACAAAGAAGACACCACAGTGGCGTGGAAACATTTTGTGAACACTTACGGTACTGTGGACACGACGGTGCCGTGGACGACGGTTCCATGGACACGAAAGTGTCGTGGAAACCACATATGAGTTAATGATTTTTTCCACGAAGTCATATGGGGTTGTCCATGAAGTCATATGGATTTGTAGGGATTGAAATAATATGGACAAACCATTAATGTTTTTATAATCTGGGTTTCATCGTTATAGACATGGATTTGAGATATGTGTCTCTGGACGTGTGTCTGTCGACACAAATTAATAGACCTATGTCAAAGTGGACATTGGTCTGAAACATGGGTTTGTGGACAAACATATGTGGACACGGCTCTCATACATGGATTCGTAGATAGATTTGTGAACACATCCATTGTACTTTTTCTATGTATGCTATGATCCTGTTATTTTGTCCACATTCCTTGTCCATAATACTACATCCACCTGACTACGGTGTGGATACACCTGACCACGGTGTGGATACACCTGACCACAGTGTGGAAACGATGATTTGAACGTACAGTGTGTATAGGGTGGTGTGGACACAATGGTGTGGATATGACTGTGTATACAGAACAATGGATACACGATGGTGTGTTCAGAATGATGTGTGAAAAATGGCTTGTGCATGGTGTTGTGGATATGATAACATGGATATAGTGGTGTGTATAAAATAGTGTGGACATCATGGAGTTTTGGTATGAATTTGGACACAAGAGCGTGGACATAAAATCATGAACACAAGAGCGTGGACATAAAATTATGTAACACAATAGCGTGGACATAAAATCATGGACACAAGAGCAAATGTAAGAGTTTGGATATGAAGTGGTGGACAAAGATTAACATATGATATTTTTCATAGATTTCATTGATCTTTTCCGGTAAATATGCGTATACGATTTTGTTTACTCATGTTGAATTTGATGACTTCAAATAGTTTAGTTATCTGGGTTTGTATGAAATAGGTGTCATACTCATCCAAAATTAGCTAAACATGTGGATATTGGATTTTGTACATGCATTTGATAACTGATATGAAAGCAAATATTCATATTACAACATGTACATGTTCTTGTGTCCTCATACGTTAATATAACAATATGATATCCACATGCCCTTGTCCAAATTTCATTGTCCATGATATAACCTTGTCGACAAAACTTTGTCCATGATATAATATCAGATGATCCAATCTCTAATCAGAAATGCAGATCTGGTTCAATCTTCAAAAATTTTTTTAGAAACATGGAAGTCAACTACATTTAAAGAGAATCCATTGAGATCAAAGAATATATAAGAAAGAGAGGGTGACTTCACCTGAGTTTTAGAGAAACCTTCAACCTGGGCTACCACAATCGTCGAAGCTTCTTTCTTTGCTGATCTCTATCCTCCTTGTCTGCTTCAGTCGGATTATTCATTAGATCTTCAAGTACAAACAAAATTTTGGAAAGATTTTGAATTCTTGGGTTTTGAAAGATCAAAAAAATCATAAAATTTGTTGTTTGAAACAGACGAGAGAAGAATTAACAAAAAAGAAAAGAATATCAGTTGAATCATGGTTTACAAATACTGATCTAAATCCAAGCTTATTGTATATCATATTTTTGTAAAATTTAATTTAAATCCAAGCTTATTGTATCAATCATTTATAAAAATCAGATAAATCTCCCTTTATTGGAAAAGAAGGATTTGATTAATAAAAATATCATAATTGTTTTTTTTTAAATTTGACATATGATTTCTAGTTAAAGTTTTTTAGATAAAAAATAGAGAAATTGCATAAAATGACACTTGATACCTTCAAAATTAACTGACAAATACAATACACTTGTCCACCCTAGATAATTATTTTTTTAACCTTTACCTTTCATCAAATTTACAATCCATGCCATTCGTCGGAAATGAAATTTACGGGAGAAAAATAAAGAGAGGGAGGGAGAGAGAGAAGGGGAGAGAGAGAGAGAGAGAGAGAGAGAGAGAGAGAGAGAG
>ASZH01045145.1:0-11284 GCA_000411075.1 Sisymbrium irio | reverse complement strand
TTTCCCTTCCTTTAGAGGAAATGGCGACCAGACTTGTTCTTTTCACCCTTGGTGGGTTCAACGATCTTGGATGTCCTTTCGGAAGGGAGTTTCGGTCCTTAAACTAGATTTATGGGTCATCAATCTCCGAGTGGTGGGTTTTGACCCCAACACTTATGAGACAAAAATCCTCAAGTGACTTTAGGTCCAAAGTGGAGCTGTTGATGTCTGAGATTGAAAAGGTGAATCTAGTCGTATGGATTAACTTAAAGGAAGCTGGTAAAGAAAAGTACATTTTTTAAGAGTTTATGTAAGTCATTGTCAAAGAGGAGAATAATTTGGCTATTGTAAAGCAAAGAGAAACAAAGAATATGTATAAGCTTGATTGCATGTGAAAGAATGAAACATGTAAAGTGAGTTAAACGTCAGGTATGCAAGGGTTTATTGCTGATGGTTTACTCTGCTGAAGAAGCTAAAGTGGTTAGGATGAAAGCTACAAGGACAGCAAAATAGACTCCTTAATTAAGGAAATGAATCAGACTTGAAGAATGGTTGAAACTGTCTCTAGAATGTTTTCAAATAGCATTTTTTCGTTTACTTAGAACTGTTCTAGTGGAACAGTAACAAGCTGGTATATGAGAAGATGATGTTGTCATAGTCAGTTGGTTTTGTGACTTTATGGGATTCTTCCGGTGGAAGTTTCTATTTTATACAGGTCGGTTTTACAACTTAAAAAGGTATCATGTGTTCTAATGTGTTCTAAAGATGGTAAATGAGTTGCGGGGGTGAGTTCTAGTGATGCATAATGATCAGAATTGTAACGAGATTTGATGTTGTGATTGCAAATAATGTTCAATTTGTTCACTAACATAAACCGAAAACTAAATAATTTGACACTAAAGAATAAATATTTTCATTAAACTTGCCATCAGGAGCAGTCTCTTTTTCAACAAATTTCTCGAGGTATACAAACCGAACTAAATGAAATTAACAGAATCAATCCAATTTTAGTCTATTTTGTAGTAATCTTTTATATTTATACGCAAATGGCAAAAAAAACATTTAAATCTATATAGTAAATAAATCATTTTTCCCCACTGACACGTCATCAAATCCTTCTCGACTTCTCCCTTTTTCTAACTTTGAATTAAAATTTAGGCCTTCAACATTCCCCTTTCGGACTTAATTTTCCTTAATTTTCTCGGGCTTTTGTTCCTTCTTCCGCTCTCTTACTTTTTCCGTTCCTTATTTGTAATTGAAAAAAATGTAATTCTCGATTCCCCATCCTCCACTGAATGTCTACAAAAATGGCTTTTTATAGACCATAAATAGCATAGAGCAGCATTATCGCTGGTCCTTTAAAGTGGTTTTTTTTGGAAAAGTAAGGGTGGGGTCCACAGAAAATGCAGACAACGATTGCTTCTGTTATGAAATAAGCAATGTTGTTTAGTTTGTTTCGTGGGACCCATGCATACGTGGTGTCCCACGATTGGTCTATTATTATTATTTTTTCTAATTTAAAAAAAAAACAAAAATGAAGCAACCCATGGAGGGTCTCCACGTTGCTGATGCTCTTACTTTGGTGTCCCCCATTGTCTAAATCATATTTTTAGTCCGATTGCATAATAAGCTTATTTTCCATTCAATGTGAGACACTATTCATCAACCATCCTAATGACCAAAAATGTGAATCTGAGATTGAACTGAGTCTCATTTGGATCCAAAAGGGAGTTTGGTGTCCCCCATTGCCTAAATCATACTTTTAATGTGTATGAATGCCAATCACCATGAATATCACTTCTAAGAAGCATTAATGGACTCTTAAATGAAGAAAGAGAATCATATGAAGCTTGTTTCCCATTCAATAACACACACTATTCATCAACTATCATAATCACAAAAAAAATAGGAATCTAAGAGTGAACTAAGTCTCATTCAGATCGAAAAGGGAGTTTGGTGTCTCCCATTGCCTAAATCATACTTTTAGTCCGTGGGTAATCTTTCCGTTTTAGATTTCTTAAACTTATTCCCGGTGATTTTGTCGTAATTTCTCTCTGCCGCCGCTCAGTCCAGTCTTGCTTCATATGATTTGCTCCATCACCTTCTTAGGCCATAATCATAAGGTTCTCTTAATTGAATATGTAGAGAGATTCTGAGTGTAGTTGTATGGAATCGTCTATTTCGTTTTGGATCCTCTAATTGTTTTCCAATTTTGAAAGTTTTTGTTTCCATATTATGTTTGTTGCTTTATTTCGGTGAAGGAACTTACGGTGCGGTTTTAAAGGCACATGATGAAGTCATCAATGGGACAATAGTTTTGAAGAAGATACTATTAGAGGGAGGATGTCGGTGTTCGTAGCACAGCAATTACAGAAATCTTCCTTGAGGAAGAGATTTAGCGCAGCACATCCTGAAGTTTGGAGTTAATTTTCTTGTTCGATGTTAATGCAATATTAATTAAGGTCAACATTTTGTAATGATTTTAATTGATACATAGGTTGCAGGCTGTAGTGCATAGCGAGAAGCTTTCAGTGGAAACTCCACTGGATTGGTACGCTCTGAAAAATATTTATACGCTCTGCAATACGCTCTGCAAAAACTTGTATAAGAAAAAAACAATTATAACAAGAGATAATTTTGTGGTGATAAAACTGGGTCATGACTGTCACAGGGAGAGGTGCTTCCATCTAAAACACCAGAAACACCTGTCCGTTTTTTTTCTTAGGTATAATTTTTATGTGCTCTTAATTCACCGAGGCTCTAATTTTTGTGGTATAGCAACTTGCGATTCGTTTTATGTGTAATGTAAAATTTACAAGAACCCCAAGATCTTTAAACAACTAGATGATCACATAATAGATTCATTAGAAATTTATAGAAAATACATTATTCATAGTTGCAAAGAGAGAATGATCTTCCTATATGAGCTTGGATGAACTCTTTGATGGAAGATGAAATGCTTAAGGTAAGTGATTAGATTTCTCTTCCCTTGCCTATGACTTTTATGAGTTGTTTTTCTTAAGTATCTTAATCTTTTAGACTTTCCAATATGATGGTCTAAAAATAGCCCCCAAACTGCAAAAACTTCCCACCCTGCAACCAAAAGAACAACCTGCAACCAAGATTGAACTAAATGGAGCGATTAGCCAAACTACCCCGCCTCTGTAACAAAAAAATCATCAAGCCAATCTGGTGATATTATGGAAACATAAGATTGGTGATGATGAAACTCTGCGACACTGGCTGCAATTCTCTCCGCACCTTGATTGTTCACCCTCAATTCCAAAGAGAGAGACCAAAAAGGCACTCTACTCAAGATAGAGGATAGGTCATCCACCTGAGCTCTCAAAATCGGCCACGCAGAAGGATGAGACACAGCATCCACTACCGATTTAACAGAACAAGCAAACTCTACTCTACAAATCTGATGAGAAATCATAGCTTCAACCGCCCATCTCAAAATTTGCCAACTCGCTTCATTAAAGCTTGAAAACAAAGAGAAAGACTGTCGACTATGCAGAACCACAACTCCATTATGATCCCTGAGCACCCAAGCTGCACCCGCCAAATTCCTATATTTACACCAAAAAATACCAACATTACACTTCAACCATCCTAACTCCAGTTTTCTCCATTGCACTACTGGTTCCTGCACTGATAACATATCATGTTCCTCTTCCTCTCTGTCACATTGTAAAGCAAGGAACCATAACTCCGCCTCCTCACCTCCTCTCTCCATCACTTCCATTGGGGACACTTTCAGACCTTCAAATAAAAACTTATTCCTAGACTTCCATAAGTTCCATAACATCCACGGCCAAGACCTTCGTTGAGACAAACCCGAAGAACTTTTTTTGCTCCATGTCAGCAGATAATTATAGTTCGCATAAAAAGACTCTTCCTCAAACCCATGTTCCGGGGTCGGCACATTAGAGAGGGCCCAGCCTTGTCTCGCAAAGGGGCAGTGAAATAGCACATGATTGATGGATTCTGAATCCCTCCCACAAATATGACATCTCCCATCCACTTTAACCCCTCTCGAGGCCAATCTGTCCTCCACTGGCAGAGCATTGTTCAGGGCTTTCCACAGGAATGTTTTTATTTTCGGAGCCGTCTGAGTTTTCCAAGCTTGAGCTTTTAAAACATTCAAAGACGGTTGAATCTCCGCTTCTGCAATTATCTCTTTCCTAATTTCTTTGTTAGGTAGCCAATAAGCCGACTTCACCGAGAAATCCCCATTCTTATTATACCTCCAAGTCCAAGCATCATGTCTATTCCTACTCGGTTTGATTTTCATGATCAGAGCCACATCCCCCGGGAAGAAAAGTTCATCCAACAAAGATCTATTCCAACCATTTATGCTCTCTTCTAGCAGCTCATCCACTCTCAAGTACACGTTGAAAAAAAGAGGTTTTCTTAAAGGAGCTCTACAATAACCTTCTTCATCTTTTACCCACAAATCAATCCATACCTTTAAGGATTCTCCATTCCCAACTTGGTGATCAATACCTTTAATCAACAACTCCCGTCCATGTAACACACTTCTCCACGCATATGAAGGCCTAATACCAGCTTTTGCCCTCAAGAAATCGCCATCACTGAAATATCTGCTTTTGAGAAGCCTGGCAACTAGACTTGAGGGATCATTTAGGATCCTCCATGCTTGCTTTGATAAGTGTCTAATATAGGCTAAAACATAAGCAAACAACATATTTAAGAATTATCTCCAAAACTCATATTTTCAGCTTGCTTTATGAAAATAGTTGGAGATGTTGCTTTAGTAAATATGTTTTCAACTATAACATTAGTGTCTATTTGTACAATGACAAATGTTCTCTTTTAACATCTTATTTTATTGACATATATTAAACTTAATATCCATATAATTGGATCCTTTAAATAGCATGTCTTATTTTTAAATATGATTGCAACTTTGATTATAACATAAAGAATTAAAAGCCCAAGGCCTGAAACTCAAAGATAGTTCTGCAATCAAGATTGAAGCCTCGTAAGATTGTCACATACTCAGCCTCCTTAGTGAATGTCTAAAGCATGATATCATTGTAATGCTTAGAACCATAATATCCACTAAAAACTGAGTTAGAAAACTCAACCATCTGTGGATGTATTGATTTTCAATATGTGAGAATATATACTTACTAATTCTTTATATATCTCAAATTTTATTTTGGTCATGCCAACATTACAAAAATACATCATATCAACTACATAAAATACTTGAGATATGAACTTACTCCCACTGATCTTGAGGTACATAATTGGATCTTATAATGTTTTCATTGAAACCAAATTACATAAGGGTTTCATAAAACTTTAGATACCATTACCTCTAAGCTTATATGTTGAAAATAATGATGCATTTACTGAGATACAATTAGTTTTAATTTGGCTTCATTTTCAACACCATAAATTTCTTTCGTTGAATACATATGACTTGAAATTCTAGTGTTCATGTGGAAATCACAAAAAATATCACATAATGTCATATATTCAAAAATGTTTATTTTTATTAAATGCATATGATACGAAATCTAGTGTTCCTGTGGGAATCACATAATCTCATAAAATAATATATGCATAAAACTTTATTGAATGATATATTGAATTACTCAGTCTAAGTTATATGTGGATATCCTTAGCCAAAACAATACAAACACTCTAATGTATTGATAATTTCTCATGTTTATAGTCTACCTTTGGGTAACTAAATAATTCATGAGAATATTCAATATATTTATATAATAATTTTTATTGGCAACATATTATAGAGTAAAATCACTGTGGTGATATATAAACTCTGATTTTGCACTTTAAACCAATGTTCTTATTCACACATTATGCATAACTCATTTAAAATTATGTATCAATAAAAAATGATTTAATGTGAATAATTAATCACAACTTTAATTGTACTATAATGTACACAAAAAGTTTTAAAACATATACTGTACTAATAATATACAGAATAATTTCAAAACTTAATGTGAAAAATATTTGTATTAATCATAATTTTTATTACATAAATGTAAAACAATTTTAAAACTTAAAGATACAAAAGAAAACCTTTTAATGTCAATAAATTACAACATTCATTGTACAATAATGTACAAAACATTTTGATAACAAAAATTAATAATAAAAACATTTTAGTGTCAATAATAACAACATTTATTGTACAATAATGTACAAAACATTTAGAAAACATAGAATTCATAATAAAAATGTTTTAATGTGAATAATCACAACATTTATGTACAAATAATATACAAAACGTTTTTGAAAACTTAAATTTAAAAATAAAACGTTTTAATGTGAATAATTACACCATTTATTGTACAAATAATGTACAAAAATGTTTTTGAACACTCGATTAAATGTAAAACGTTTTTATGAGAGTAAATCGCAATATTTATTGTACAATAATGTACAAAAACGTTTTATTTATTTTTTAATTACAATTAATACGAGTTATGACCACAACAATTTGACCTTATACGAATTATGCACAAAATCCTTTTCTATTATTAATTTCGTACAAATAATGGACGATTCGGATTATACTGTAAAATTTGTGAAAATCTTAATTCACAAAATGAAAAAAAAAAATATTGCACATAATACATTAGGCGGAAAAATTACAATATTACAGATATTTGATATGTTTAAATCATGAACAAAATAATTATGTACTAAATATGTGAATAAAATTCTATAACAAAATATAGAACTCTGATTTTGTACAGATAATTGATTCTAACATTATATAATTTTTAGAAAACGCACGATTTATGCACGGATATGAAAATTATCAACATAATTCAGATCAACAAAATAATAAGTTCTACATCTATCATTTTCATATTCAGTTCATAAATCTATAATACAAAATGGATTAACTAGATGTTTATAATCATGGCTCTGATACCACATGTACAAAAAATTTACATGAACCCCAAGATCTTTAAACAAATAGATGATCACATAATAGATTCATTAGAAATTTATAGAAAATACCTTATTCATAGTTGCAAAGAGAGAATGATCTTCCCATATGAGCTTGGATGAACTCTTTGATGGAAGATAAAATGCTTAAGGTAGGTGATTAGATTTCTCTCCCCTTGCCTATGACTTTTATGTGTTGTTTTTCTTAAGTGTCTTAATCTTTTAGACTTTCCAATATATGGTCTAATGGCAAGTATTTATAGGTGGAGAGAGGACATAATTCCTCATTAAGGTTCCTATTGATTTAATCTCAACCATCCATCAAAGTAGACATATTTATGAATTACTCCTTTATTTTTAATATATTTAGACACCAATTACATGTAATAATAACATTATTCCAATAAAAAATAGATTACTATAAGACCATATTATGGGGAAGAAATTATTTCTTACATTATGACCTTATAATTCTTTTTCCAGTTTAAAAATTTTTTCAGTCTCTTATTCTTCCTTTGTTGTTTGCAGCGTATTCTACATGTTGATACAGATATTCACCATATGGATGGAGTGAATGCATTACCTACGAAAAGTATTACCGATTGTTATTTCAATTCTACCGTTATTGTGTGTGTTCAGAGTTCATTGACTTGATTTTTTTAGTTTTCAAGGTGCAGGCTTTTCATAAGCTAAATCATCCTTATATCATAAAGTTGAATTTGGAATGAATTTTACACTATGATAAAGAATTCATGTATGTTCCCACTATGGTAGGAGAAATGATCGTTGCTCTCTTTATCTCTGTAGAGTATTTTATATTCTCATTGGTTTTGGATCACAATCTGTATCAAATAATGAAAGAGAGAGAATTTATTCGAGGTATAACTAAGATGTTTTATGTCTCAATTCTTCAAGACGTCTCGCATAGGCACTAAAAATGGTTATTTCTATTCGGGACTTCAAACCAGGTGTGTATGTTTGTCACTCTTATTTTCAATTGGTTGTCTTTCTTTGAAAGTTTTTTACTTACAATTGTATTCCATATTGTATTTGTTCTGTAGAGAATTTGCTGGTGATAAAAAAATCCTGAACAATGCTCACTTTGGACTCGGGGTAGAGAAGTTACATCTATGCTTCTTCACACTGAATGTGTCTACACGTTCGCAAGTGATTGATTTATCCCACAAAGTAACACCCTTTCAGGAGATCTCATTCGCCGATCGTTGCTTTGCTGCCACCAGTAAAGTTTCTAAATTTTGCTCTCTTAATTTGAGAGTTCATTACAAAGTTTGCTTATTTTGTTTATTAAATATTGGTCAGTCTCAATTGAGTTTCCTGGTGTATATATGTGCTTCAACCCGACCAATAATTTTTTTTTTTTTAATAATTCAGCAGCTAAATGCAATTTGGCAGGTTGTTTTTTACTTGTGCGCTGTTCAAAATTTTGATATTATATGTATGCTTCGTGAGATGGATTTAAGCATTCGTTGGTTCACGAAATCTCATAAGTCAAAGTCTAAAAAAAAGATGAAAATGTAAATATTTAGTCACTATGCTATTTGATTATTAGATAATCTTTTTAACTCAATGCCAACGTTGGTTAAATATCCTCATTATTTTGTATTTTCGAAGGTTGAAGATTGCAACCAAGTGCCGGTTTGGGAGAAAGTTTACAGTTGATTTTGATGCTGAAAATGATTGATTTGAAGATTCCAATCTGCATAGTATGATAGATGATGCAGCTTATGAAACAAAGTAGGGAAAATCAGGCTGCTATGAGAACCCAAACAGCTTACCAAGGATTTCTGGTGTCAAAATTTTGCCTTGTTAAGTTGATCGGTTTTTACAATATAACTTACATATATGTTTCAATCAAAGATTTTATGGTTTGCTTAGTTTGCGTTACGTGAGATAAATAGTAATGCCTTGAACTGAGAGAAAGCTGATACATGTTTCAGACTAGATGGGCTTTACGAGCGTTGAAGGGAATCAGAAGCTGTAACACTTTGATGCATGCAAGCCTTAGTAAGGGTTCAGGCTCCTGTACGTGCAAGACGCGTTCATCTAGCCTTCGAAAGTGTAAGGGATTAGCAGATGCTTCAGCAACAAATAGCAGATGAAGCCCGAGTTCGAGAAATCTAAGTGATGAGCACTTATTTGTCTAAGTTATTTACAAATTTTATATGGCTTTTCAAATTCTTGTTGACAGATTCCTCATGTTAACTATGTCTTATAATCTTTCAGGAAGGTATATCTATTCTTGTCGCCTGTTTAAGTTTCACTCTTTTTGTTGTTTGATTGATATATTGTTTTCTCCCATTCTTATGTAAAAGGTTCAATTCACGGATGAGTCTTTTGTCGGAGATTAATAATGCAATTTCTTCTAGCTTAACAAGAGAGAGCCATTATCTCACACGATTATGTCTTAAAATAAAATTTCAAAGAAAGCTAACAAAAATTATATAAGAAAGGTTCATTTACCTTAATTTAAGATTGCTTCATTTAATTACAATATTAAGCAGAGATGTAACAACACACACAAACATAAAAAACAAAAACAAAAGAACGCTAATAAAGTACAGCAAAAATGAAAAACACAGTACACAAAAAATAATTAAAATCGTGTTTCTAATAACCTAAATAACCAAAACGGGTCGAAAAAACATTGTTATTCAATCCATAAGAAAATCCTGTTCTCTTTACAAAAACACAATGGAATAGAAGTCAGCATACAAAAACTAATAATGTATATTAATTATAAAACAAATAACACATAATTGATGAATAAAATTACCATAGAGAAGCTTTTTTTTTCATAACACAACCCATATTACACTATCTCTAAAAATATACATGTTCAATTAATAAAAGGAATAAAATAGATTTTTTAAAAAATTATAATAACAGAAAAACTATTATAAAATAAACTGAAACAAAGAAAAAAAAATTATAATATTAAGAAAATAACTTTAAAAATTAAACTTAAAATAAGAATAGAACTATTCCGTGCATCGCACGAGCTTTTATATAGTATAACATAAAAAGGAAAAGCATCAAAAACAATAATAAAAAGGAAAATCACCAAACCAATTGTAAGTTTAAATTTTACTATAGAACCAGGATGCGTTGTACTCGCACGTTGTACTCGCATTGCAGCTGTACGGTTTGGGACACACTGGATTATGTTAGTCTATACCGTGAACTGATATCGACTGCTAAAGAATAGATTGCAGAGTGTTACATCGGTTGAGCCACATTTTGGTTCTCAGTAAACGACTCAGATAACAGGTTTCCGGTTGAAAAAAAGGCATCACAATGGCTACATCGCCAAAGACAAAATGGTGAAAGCCTCTGCTAATTTATTAGATTATCATCAAAATAAAAACACTACACAAAGCACCAAGAAGTTCAGCTGCAGTACGATAAACTTCTCCGCTCAGAACGTTACAGGCAAGTTCATGTTCATTCTTTTATTCTTGTAAACGATTCATAAGAAGCTGCTCTACGTTCAGTTTTAGTAGTTTACATAAACAACCTGAATGTAAATCTCTATCATAGTCTCACACCTTTAGCAAGGTACCATAGTAAAAATGATTAGAGGAGTTATTAATAATTGATCCTTTCTCTTAATAACACCTGAGAAACATCACAATGGCTTACCAAAGTAATTAACTATAAAAATATGAAATACAAAATAAAAGACTCAATAACATCTTCTTGATCCAAATAATCAGATTCTCTCATTAAAATTAAACCGAAAATCAAGAGGTGAAACTAATTTAGCCAAATCTAATAAAACCGGTTTAAGAGGAATCAACTTTGGCTTTCCCTTTACCAAAGAAATCATCGATCCGACGTGTCCCGACAGGTGGCGGTTTCTTCTCCGACACCGTTTTAGCGACTCGTACTGGCTGTGCGGAAGGGAGAGGGAGAGAGTCGAGGAGGAAATCGCTAGTGGGTTGGTGTCTTTTCACTGCGATTCTCAGGTGATCGAGATTAACTGTTTTACGCTTCTTCTCCGATGTGACTAGTGAAGATTTCTCGGCGAGGAAACGGAGGAAGAGCTCGGTGGAGTAAGTGACGAGGTGAAGTGCTTCGGAGTTGATCTTGTTGATGTCTTTGTCGAGTTTCATGATTTTCTTTACTCTTGTGATTGGAAACTCTGGTCGGATTGTTGTCTCTTCTTCTTCCGCCATGGAATTGATTTTTTTTTTTTGTGTGTGGAGAATTGTAAAATGATTTTTAGGGTTTTTGTGGAAATGTAGGAATTTGGGGATTTATTTTTTGTTTGTTTACGCGGTTTGTTTCGTATGGAAAACCGCGGGAAAATGAAAAAAAAAAA
>ASZH01045144.1:0-11276 GCA_000411075.1 Sisymbrium irio | reverse complement strand
TTATCTTTTTATTTATAGTATTCACGTTTTTCTTTTGTATTTTTTTTTAAAATTCGTTTTTTTTAATTGTGGGACCCACAACTGGATTTAATAATATTTAAAAATTAATTATTAAATTAACACACTAATTTAACACATTAAAATTTAAAAATAAGTTTTTTAACTCACTAATTAGCTTTTTAAAACTAACTCACTAATTTAAGAGATTAAAAATCTAAAATAAACTTTTAAGTAGGGGTAAAATAGATATTAATCACCTCAACTTTCAATGAGAGAGTTCCATTCGAAAAAATCACTTTGCTTTTTAATAGTATGATTGTTTGTAATCGGGAAAATATCTGGAAAATTAGTAGAGAGTGAGACTTTAGTCTTGAAGAGAGTATGTGAGGGTTAAGCTTTCGTCTGTCGACTTTCAGTATTTCCAAATTGCCATCGCTTCGTTTTTATTAATAAAGGAGTTTAAGATTGAGTTCTGGTGTTTGTAGCGAGAGAAGGAACATCAGAGTTTCTATTAATTGGTGCATCGTGACGTGGACTCGAACAACCCCACAGACTTGTGATGCGACAGTCAGGTCTTGGAACAGCAAGGCAGAGGAATCCAGGGGGATGCGCTGCCTAGGCCGGAGACCGACTTCACCGTGGGCGTCACAGTCTGATTAGGGGGTACTGGTAAGTGTCCCATATTGGTTAGATAGTCTTCTTTAGGTGTTAGTATATAAGAGCACGCAGTAAGAAAAAAACAGGAATTTTTAATTAACTTTTATTAATAAAATAATAATTTGATTAAATTATTTTAATATAATAAAAGAAACTAATTGCTTAAACTAATTGCTTACTGACAAGTGATATAAAGATGGAGTATTGTGCATAAAAACGTCTCTTACCAGACTTATATAAGATATGTTAATTATTTTTCTTTCTTCTTTGCAATTACATTTTCTTATTTTAATAAGTAGAGATCACATAAGAACTTACTATTGATCATGTTAATTTAACATGAGTTCTTACAAGATCTCTAATTGTTGAAATATTAAAAAGTAATTGAAAAGAGAAAAGAGAAAGAGAAGATGCCTCTTATTTAACTTATGCAAAAAACATATCTATTTTATTAACACAGAAATTTAATAGGAAAATAATTTATCTCACCGTTTTATATTATGGTTTATGTCATTGAATTTATTAGATTAATCTAGGATTTCGTTAAAGGTAATATATATATTAAAATTGTTAAGTCTAACCATAAATAAAAATCTATAGATCTAAAATTGAAAATGATGAGTTCCACTTTCTTAACTAGTTAAAAACAAAAATAATAATTTAAAATAATGGATCTCGTTTATATAATTAATTAAAAACGAAAATAATAATGAAAAATAATGAATCTCATTTCTTTAATCAATTAAAAACAAAAATATTAATAATGAAAATAATAAATATATAATAGATATTAAAGCAAATTATAAAAATAATATAATAAATCAATTATCTTGATAAACCATAAAATAAATTTTAATAAATATACACATAAAATAAGATAAAAATATATTTATTTATAAAATTATAATTTGAAAACAAAAACTAATATATTTGTTTTAGTTTAAATATATAATATTGCACTCAAACGATTCATTTTAAAAAATTTCATTTATTTTTGCTACTTTTGATTAAATTAAAACTAGAAAATATTGATTCAGTTTCTATATAGTTTAATAAATAAAGTATCAATTTTTAAGAAAAAAACTATTTAAAAATAAAAGTAAAAAATTATCCTGGGTTTTGAAGTCTAGGTTTCATATATTATTTCAGTTTCTACCACATATTTTTATATTACTGACTTCTTTTATTTTATTAAAAATAAATTTTAAGTATATAATTATTTTATTAATAAAAGTTCTAACTTTTTCTTTCGTTTTATTTTATGGGTTGACCATGCTCTTAGACTATGGATTCCTTTTCTTATAATCTGGGTTTTAAGGTGGGCTTGTCTCATAATCATTGTGTATTGGGCCTAAAAACTCTATCACACTAAACATAGCGGTTAAAAAAGGTAGATGTTTAGCAAGACAAATGAGAAGAAAGCAACGGAGAGAGGAGCTTAGCTTTGGTGTGTTTTGCATATGTGATATGTAAATAATGTAATTTCTTGGCTTCTGTTTTGCTTTATTCTACTTTGCTACCTATATCTCTGGTTTAATAAATAGATGACACACATTCAAAAATACATATTGACTTGACATGAAATAGACTAGCTTAGTTGGCTATTAGCATAAAATAACAATGGCAGGAATCAGGATACACTACAAGGCTATGTTACAACAACAACAAATACAGATTTGAGAAACATATATCCGAATCGGCTTACACTGTTTCTCATTTTGTTTTGATTTTTGCTAGAAGAATAGCAATTTCGTACTTTGAGGTTATACGACGGCTTTGAGCAGGACATCAAGTACAGCTTCTTTCGTGGGAAGGGCCGGTATTGCGCCTCTCTCTTTTACGGTTAAGGCACCACATGCATTTGCAAACATTAGAGCCTCTCTCAGTCTTTCTTCGTCCTGAGTCAAACAACTCGGTTTTTTCAGCTTATAAGCATAAAAAAATGGAGAGAAATCTCACAAGTACAACACTATTCTTGTTCTCAGTAACCAAACCAGAGAGAGAGAGAGAGAGTTGGTTAATTAATGAGAGGTTCTCTACTTTCAACCAAATCCTTATCGAGACAACCTTGTAAGAATCTAGCTGTCACTAAACTGCTTCTCTAACCAACTGAACACAGCTACAGTTACCTGAAGTAAGGAGAGGTCAGTGGCTAGTTGTGATAGTATTCCCGCAACAAACGCATCACCAGCACCGGTCGTGTCAACTACATCAACCTTTAATCCATGCACTCTACCGCTAAAATCCTGTAAATTGGAAATCATTTTAACTGGTATCATCAAGATTTAGTATGAAGACTAAAGATACGTAGTTCTCATTACTACATGCATTGGAAAAGTGTGTCAAAAAAGGAGAAGAGGGCCTTTTCACACCTTGGTGTAGTACCGACACCCCTCAGGGCCTTCCGTAACAAGGAGTAGTTTCAGCTTAGGATGGAACAACTTGCGAACGACTGAATCATCATATGGATCTTCTCCTTTTGTTAGAAATTCAATCTCCTCTTCGCTTATCTAATAAAGGATTTAAACAGAGACAACAAGTTTCAGTTGAGAACGAAATGAGAAAGATAAACATAATCCAAATGTATCCATCTATATATATAGATTAGACAAGGACACCTTTATGATATCAGCAGTGTCCCAAATGCTCAGAATTTCATCCCTTGCGTTATCTGCAGAAGGCCACAACGGGAGCCTAAGGTTAGGGTCATATGAAAGAATCACACCTGCATCCTTAGCAGCCTTTGCTGCAGCAATGTGAGCAGACTTGCACGGTTCTGTGATAAGACTTATTGAACCGTAATGGAATATCTTCGCCTGCCACAAGATCAAAGGAAAAATTAATCTGAAACCAAAATGTGATTGGGTATAATACTATAATATGCAGACACTTGACTACGATTTGATGCAGAGACAAGTAACAACTACATATGTTCATTGTTACCTTTTTAATCAAATCCAAATCAAGCTCAGATTCTTCTAACAACATGTCGGCGCTAGGATTTCGATAGAACATGAACTCACGTTCGCCTTCACTTGTCAAAGTCACAAAAGCTAAAGCAGTTCTAGCTCCAGGATCAAAACGCATGCCTTCATTGTTCACATTGTTATCCTTAAGAATATTTGCAAGCATATAACCAAACTCATCTTCACCAACCTGTTGCACAACAATAGATTATTCACATATAGTTCAAGAAAATTAAGAAAGATCAGAGCTGTAAAGACACAGTAATTTTGCCTCACCTTCCCAATGAAAGCTGAAGAACCACCAAGACGAGCAATACCTACAGCTACATTTGCAGGTGCACCACCAGGAGCTTTTTTAAAAGCTGGTGCATCGGCCAAAGAAAGTCCACTAGTCGTTGGTACAAAATCGATCAGCATTTCTCCAAAACAGACCACAGAGGGAGACTCTTGCGTTGAGCCATCACTAGCAGATGCTCTTCCTTTATATAGTATTAAAGTATTAGTCAGACAAGACACAGTCTAAGTTCACTTGTCGGAAAATGAACTTTGTTTATGTAACACTCATTAATGATTATACTATGCAATATATGGACATAAAGACTTCACTGTTCAGTAACATTATACTGTTAGATCCAAAAGCAGCAAGTAGATGTTCTTGAGAGATTTTTTAGATATTTCATGAGCAATAATTCTGAACAAAATATGTGGATAAACGAAATTCTGTTTCATTTCAGTAAAATTTCTTGAAAAAGAAAGAGAAATGTGATGTAAGAAAACGGAAAATTCAAGAAATTGTTTTAACCTTTGAGATTAGATCGTGAAGTCGAGAGTAACGGCGGAGAAGAGAGTCCTGAAGAAGAAGCTTTAATGGAGAAACGACGTTTTGGAGTCAACGAGTCAGGAGGTGATCGGAGAGTAGGACAGGAGAAGCAGAACGTAGTAGTGGCTTGGAGAGCCATCGTCGGGAACGCTGAACGCAGAGATGCGTTTAGGAGACGCTACTTTTGTTTTGTTTTTATGCGTTTAGGAATCTGAGAGAGTCAGAGAGATTAGTAAAGGACTGAGAGAGAGAGGGAGAGAGCGGAGGAACCGAAGGCAAAATGATGACGACGTTCTAAAATTGGAAAGGTCGTTTCATTAAATGTGGAAAGAAGAGATTATGTGCACTTAACAAGGAAAGAAGGGATTAAGATTTTTTTTTCTTATCGTTGATTTTTACTGTTGTGTGTTTTATTAAGGGAGTTAGTTAGTTACTACTATATATGAGCCAGGTAAACAGCAGTTTAGAGAGAATTAGTCAGATAATATAATGAGGAAATTATTTTCCTAATTATTGGATCTCTTGTTTTCCTGTTCAAAAAATTTGTTTTCTTGCCAACATAGTGAGATTTCACCAAGATTTAGTTCCCTACCAAATTGTCGATCTCGTATTTTAAATACGGATGGGCTGAGCTGTTTGTCCTGAGGCCCAAAAAATAAAGATGCCGAAGCTGGTTACTAAGCCCCAGCTACTATAATTTAAAAGGTTTCAACTGGTGAGCATGTTAATGAACAAAAGAAACTGGAAAGTTTAGACAAAAATTCATTTGAGAAAATAGAATATGTAAAAAAAAATGAATAATAAGGAAACAACTTTCCTATTTGTTCCTCATCAGATTTTGAAAATAAAATTATATGTTCATTAGTTTCTCCATCATGAGAAAAAGAAGAATAATTTAGAACTCATATTTCCAAAAATTGACAAAATTTTGCCTTACAATTAGTTTAAAATTTGAGGAATAAATAAATTTCATTTTTTTCTTTCTAAAATGTGATCACCATTTGAAGCCATACTATTTATAGTTTTACAGTCAACGAAATTGATTTGCATTAAATGACCAAAAATATTGGAATTACAAAAGGGGAAATAATTATAAATTTGTGTTTTGGATTCATAATAACCCTAAAGCATACCCTTCAATATTTATATTGTGGTAAATGGCAAGTAACCTTGTGATAATATTTATAATTTGAAGAAATAAACCAACTGGATGAACAACTCTGAACGCCCAACTCATGCTTATTACATGATTATAACCTCCTACATTATAACCTTCTTATTTACTCTCAATTTTCCAAACACTTCATGACACTTAAGTTTCCGGTCCAAAGAAAGATTTGGTTTTGTTACAACGAAGTATAATTTTATTGAGTACAATTTTAGCCGTTTTTGGACTAGCATGCTGAAGTCTTGTATTTATTAATTTATCGTTTGATTTTTATAACCTTTAAGTTTTACTTTTATCTTTAGTATTTTTTTAGTTGATTTAATAATACTTTCTCTAAAAAAATTGAAAAGTTTAAAGAAACTGTACTTTATAATTACTTATCATGCTTCACTATATAAAAATATATATATTTATGTATATATGCCAATAGTAATATTTACGTTACGAAACAATCTAATCCTTTCAGATTTTCTCATCAATGGATTCTTCAATAGTTTATGTCTTTTCTATAACCATATATACACATGTCGCCTCCATAGAAAAGAAAAGGCATCTACGTAAGTATGGATTCCTAGAAAAGTCGTAACTCACAAGAATTGTCTTATGTATAAATACAAAGGTACCTAGGCTAAAACCATTTTCATCCATAAAACCTTAAACCTATACCAAAATGGCTCGGTCATCAGCTTCATCCACAGCTGCGATAGCCATAGTCGTAACGGTGTTATCACTGTTTCTAACCGGCGATTTCACGCATGCCAGAAACCCGGCAACCTTTATTGTTGGAAATAAAAATGACAAAACCTTTCTGCTATAGATATTTTCGGTTTGTCCTCAATTTAATTTTTCGTCCTCTCAGTAAAATTGTTCATGAAATATTTCTGATAACTTACAAACAATGATATGCATGTGGAGCAAAATTCTTTTAAAGCTTGGGAATCTAAGTTTCAGATTATTAATTAGGAGCAAAAATTATGGTGTGAATAGAAAACATAAAATACTGATGATTGTGAAAATAAAATATAATATTAGAAGTAAATTTGGGATGGATTTAGATATCCCATTTTTTGAAATATTTGAATTTAATTAGATTCATATTTTATAATTTAGATTCAGATTCATGACTTTTGGATATCCGTTTAAATATCATCACATCTATGATATCCGGATCTAGATTCATAAAATTATGCTAAAAATATATTAATGATATTTAAGTTAAAATATAACATTAGTCATCTAGCAGTGTTTTAGAAATTAGATTGGTAGCTGAGCTGCATATTCAATATGGTCTGATTACATTGAACCTGATTTACAAAATTTATATTTATTAATATTTATGTATATTAATAAAAAATATAGTAAATATTATCCATAATTATGATTTATTATATATTTGTATATATTAAAATAGAAATTTATGATTTTTGCTTTTATTTATTTTTTATAGTATAAAACATATATAATTAGTTAAAAGTGAGAATTTTAAAGAAAATAAATGTAAATATATTTATAATTGGGATTAGTTGGTTTATTTCATTCATTTAGTTCATGGGGTTTTAGTGGTTTTTTATTCGGTTCAATAGCTCTTGAGTTTGATTAAAATTCAAACCAGTCCATGTACGGTTTATCGTTTAACCTGGTGATGGTCCGACTATGGGATCCATTCGGTTTTAAAAACATTGCCATCTAGTGGGTTGAATTAATTATTGTTTCTTCTTTTTCCTCGTTGTCGTATAATTGTTTTTTGTCGGTTTGCTGGGATATTTGTTGTGACACAAAAAAGCTCCGAGAAAACAAAGACCATCATTTCATCATCATCATCTCTCAAGCGAAGAATCGGAGAAGAAAAAGTCATGGCCGATCAGCTTACCGACGAACAGATCTCTGAGTTCAAGGAAGCTTTTAGCCTCTTCGACAAAGATGGAGATGGTTAGTCTCCTCCTCTTTCTTTTAATCTCTCCTAGTTTCGATCTCGATTCTGCGATCGTTGCTTCGTATGATACGGTTTAGATTTACTGATCTCATAACCTTTTCTTGAATCTTGTTTGATTGATGTTTGTATCTTTCGTGATTGATGTCTCTTTGAAGCTGATTTGAGGTTACTTGGCTTAGTAGATGAATATCTTGAGTTCTCTTTGACTATGGAGGAGGAAGAATAGTGAAAACTAGGTTAGAGTTGTGATATAGTCTTGAAGTCTCCTAAGAGAAGCGAACAATTATGATGTGTGAATACTGAAAATTAGGTTAGAGTTTGCGATTCAACACTTGCTTTCAACCAAATTCAGGTGGTCTTTGGGATATTATGTATCTTTATTGCACCAGTGCTACTAGTTTTGTGGAGAAATGATGTTTCCTGCTTCTTTGTTTCGACTCTTTCCCTGTCTCTAAGTCTTAAATTTTCATTCTTTTAGCAGTTTATGGAGGTATTTTGCATCTTTGATTGCATTAAGACTACTAGTTGTGTGTGATTTAGTGAAAATTAGGTCAGAGTTTGCGACTAACCACTTGCTTTAACCAAATTCGCTTGGTCTTGTGTGTACTTTGCATACTTTATTGTATTTCAATACTACTAGTGATGTGCGTTAATCGTGTTTCCTGCTTCTTTATTTAGATTCGTTCTCTGTATCGAGTCTTAAAAGTTTCATTCTTTAGCAGTTTATTGAGGTATTTTCCATCTTGATTGCATCAGTACTAGTAGTTGTGTGCAGAAATCATATTTCCTGCTTCTCTATTTGGACTCTTTCTCTGTATCTACTATCTAGTTAAAATTTTTCATTCTTTAGCATTTTAAGGAGGTATGTTGTCATGGGTTTTAAGTTCTTAGACAATGTTTAGCGTCCTAACAGAAGTACACAATCATCTGTTTTTATCACCTATGATAATGAAATGATTCTCAAATTTGAGTTATGTATTTGGTTGTTTGTTGGATTTTGTAGCCCAATATAATTCATTCGATACACTAGTTACCTTAAGGCCTGGTTTCATTCATGTTTCATATGTATAACTGTATATCTCATCGAATGTGATAAATTTCAGATTGTGTTTAGTCTCCTTTAAGAAGCAAACAATCATTTGTGTGTTTTGCTTGCATTTGTAGCTGAAAAAGATTTTTTGGAAACACATTTTATCCCAAGACTTGGTTATGTATATCAATCTATCATGGAATCTACTTTCTTGTTCTCTAATATTAGTTTTGACTGATGGAAACAGGTTGCATCACTACCAAGGAGCTGGGAACAGTGATGCGGTCTCTAGGGCAGAACCCAACAGAAGCTGAGCTCCAAGACATGATCAACGAGGTGGACGCAGATGGCAACGGAACCATTGACTTCCCTGAGTTCCTAAACCTTATGGCTAAAAAGATGAAAGACACAGACTCGGAGGAAGAGCTCAAAGAAGCTTTCAGGGTGTTCGACAAAGACCAGAACGGGTTCATATCTGCTGCAGAGCTCCGCCATGTCATGACGAATCTAGGTGAGAAACTGACTGATGAAGAAGTTGAGGAGATGATCCGTGAAGCTGATGTTGATGGAGATGGTCAGATAAACTACGAGGAGTTTGTCAAGATTATGATGGCTAAGTGAGATATGGGAAAGATAAGAAGAAAAAGGTGGTGATATAACTATCTAGAAGGAAAAAAGAAAAGATTCCATCTGTTGATTGAGCGTTGTAGTTTTTATCTTTTAACAGACTTTGTTGGTTAACGAATATCTTTTTTATTTTGTGGGCTCTGTTTTCTTTGTTGGCATGTTTTAGATTTTGGTAAGAGTATCGCCAAAAAACATCTGCTGAGAAAAGGACCAATTACACGAACTATCATCTTGACGACGCGTACATGAACTAATTGCTGGATTGGCGATGTATGCGTCTGTCGCAATGTCGTCTGTCGAATTTTAATTGTAGTTATTACAATTTTTAATTAAAAACATGATCTTGATCAAAAAAAAAAAATTAAAAACATGATAAAATGACTTGAACATATATAAGAAATATATAAGAAAGTGTAGATAAACTTTAAAATATCAACATATTAAAAAAAAATATTAACATAGATTTATTTTTATTTGGTTGAAATAACATATATTTATCTCAATAATTTATTTATCTTAAATATCTTTTATCTAAAATATAAATACCAATAATGTTAATAATAATAATATTAAATGAATTATAAGAACGTGTAGTTTTCAAAAAGTAAAATAAGAGATGTATTTTCCAAATTATGAATAATCAAAGTAATTTTCAAATTGCACCTATAGTGCCCTTTTTGTCTCTTTCTAATAAGTTTGGCTTTCAATTCTTAATGGTATCGGTGTTGTTATTAATGCACCAGCGAGATACGGGGAGAGGTCGTTAGGTTAATGAAGATCACATGGGATCGTGAAAATATAACTGTATAATTCAACCAATCCACACAACACAAGATGCACATGATCATCAAACCATAAAAGGTAAATAAATTATTTTTAAAATGGACTAAATCTTTCAATTAGTACATTAACTTCCCTACATTAGAGAGAAGGCAAAAGAAAAAGATTATTCTAGTTTAATCGATAACTTCTAATTAAATCTAAAATCCTAAAAACTGTAAAATATTTACAAAAACAAAGAAAAATATAGAAACGATTCTTCACCGTCGGATATCGATTAGATCAAGCACCACCGTTAGTCATCATCTTCTTAAACTCTTCAAAGTTAACACAACCGTCACCATCAACATCAACATTACTAATCATCCTCTTACAATCTTGAACCGAACACTTCTCACCAAGATTCTTCATCACTGAGTGAAGTTCTTCCGCTGAGATCCTTCCGTTACCATCTAAGTCATAAAGATCAAACGCTTCCTTCAGATTATTGTTTCCATCTTTGTTTTCATCTCCGACTTGGAACAAAGCTACGAATTCGTCCATGTCTATATATCCGTTACCGTCAAGATCAAACTCTTTCATCATGGACTTCATCTCTTCAGGAGAAGCCGTTGGACTTAACGCTCCCATCACGTCTTTAAGCTCTTCTATTGAGATTTTACCGTCGCCGTTTTTGTCGAACTTTTGGAAGACTTCTCTTATGTCTTTCATTGATCCTAAGCAGTTTCTTGCACCGTTCTTGGACATTGTAACGTAAAGAAAAAGAGAGAGATTTGTAGAGAGAGAGAGAATATTTTCGAAATTCAAGAAACTGGGAGAGGAGAAGAAGGTTGTTGGTTATAAATAGGGAGAGTGACGAATGTTAACGCGGTTTAAAGACGCGTGAAGATTGCGTGAGATGGAGTGATTCCGATTTTTAATATACTTTACTAATAATTCTATCGCAGTTTTTTATATTGATTTATAGTTACGATTGTGAAATATTTTATAGTCAATAAAATATCTTTTATTTTAAGTTTGAATTTAATGTACAAGATTCTATTTAGATTCTACGAAATTTTCTGTATTAAAGAGTCTTGAAAACTTTGTCTTTATCTCTGAACCTTTTTAAGTTGTGATTATCGTAAATAAAATTTCAGACAAGATAATGATATATTTTTCAAATTAATAAAATTCTAATTTTATGGAGGAAAATAAGATAAAGATATATTTTAAAACAAATCTTGATATATATATATATATATACTAAAATAATACATGCGCTATTGCGCAGGATTAATTATTATTTTTAAATT
>ASZH01045143.1:0-11261 GCA_000411075.1 Sisymbrium irio | reverse complement strand
GGCAGTTTTTGCTGTTTTAGAGAGAGAGTGTGCCTTTTTAGAGAGAGAGAGTGCCGTCGTATTTGTCAAAAATTAGGGTTACCTTCATCGAAACTGCATATTATATATAAAAATAATTTAGCAAGTAGACTTCTTTAGACGTCTACAAGGTAAACTTCCAACTGAAGTCTGCCAATCGTAAATCCTAATTTGAATTTTCCAGCCTAATTAACCTTTGATGGTTGTAGTTTACTTGTTTCTGTGTAATCTTAATTTATAAAGATGATAATATGTGTTATACAGCTGATTTAAACTACAAAATTACCAAATAACTTTTTCGTATTTTCTTAATTAAAATTTAAGCTATATTTAGCAAGTAGACTTCTTTAGACGTCTACAAGGTAGACTTCCCACTGAAATCTGCCGATCGTAAACCCTAATTTAAATTTTCCAGCCTAATTGACCTTTGATGGTTGTATTTTACTTGTTTATGTGCAATTTTAATTTATAAAGATGGTAATATGTGTTCTAAAGCTGATTTAAACAAAAAAATTACCAAATAATTTTTTCGTATTTCTTAATTAAAATTTAAGCTATATTTAGCAAGTAGATTTCTTTGGACGTCTACCGAGTAGACTTCTAACTGAAGTTAACCATTCAGACTTCTTCATCAGACTTTCCAGGGTTATCGCAGTCATTTCCAGTTCAGTTTTTTGTTTGTTCGCGAGGGTGTCAACTGTAATTTCACTACCATTGGGGTCTACTTTTGCTTGACTTTGAATTTGGAGTCTACTTTCTTATTCAAACTCAAAAAAGGGTTAGAACTAGCAATTTCCCCTAGTTTTGAACCGCTTTTTATCCGTTTTCACCATTCAAACATATATTCAAACAGCTAAATCTGCTAGATCCACACTTAAACCACTTGATCCGCTTGATCCACATTTGATCTGCTTGATCCACATTTGATTGTTTAATTCATTTGATCCGCAACGCCTGATTAACGCTCTCCATTGGGAGTCTAATCACTTTTTTTTTGTCAAAATAGTTGTTGTGACTGATAAAATTTTAATATATTCTCTACTCCACGCTCTCATTTATGTCGTCAATACAGCTGATGGAACATTTTTTGATGGAATAGTCATGAAATTTGTCATGAAGTGTCCGTGAGTACTATTCGATTATTTGATTTGACCACTCAGAATTTTTTGTGTATAAAGTGTGACAAACTAGCCACAAGTATTTCATGTTTTCATATGTGGCTAAGTTGCCACGAGTGTTTTGTGACTAAACGTGAAAACGATAGACACGTTTGTGTTTGTGACTAAATTGTGGCAACTTTTTGTCACAACTCTGTCACATATTTTCCATGTTTTTGTCACGTTTTATTTTATGTGTATTTTTTTGTGGCTATAGAAGAAAATTCTAGTAGTCTTCGTATGAGTATGCTTTTAGCTGAAGAAAATTCACTCTTAGTGTTCTCCATTTCCCTTAGCATCGTTCCACTACTTTGGCTCCGACTTGTTGAGTTTCGAGGATATCTCTACAATGCGTTCTGTTTTGGTATAACGAGTGCTTTTATCATCAGTTTTATGTTTGTTTTTGTTTAAGTTTCAAGTTTGTAAGCAAAGAGTTATTGTTAACTCTTCCTTTCTGTGTAACACAATTGACTAATATGAATGAGAAAGATTTGTGAACAAAAAAAAAAAAAACACACCCCCATTATCCTTAAGTTTGACTATGTAAAGCGATTTTAAGAATCGAATCATGGTCAGCATATATAGTAACTAGATCAATCTATTAAAGTAAATTCAAAGATCATTAGTTCTAGGCGAATTCTGTTAGACTATATATACAAGGTAAAAAAAAAAAAAGGAGCACACTATAATTGATACTACTCATGACTAAACCAAACTACAATTAGGCTTTCAAAAATTTATCACTAATTAAGAGGTAGGACCAAATAGAAATATAATTCCAAAATCAATCGTTCATCTGGATTTTTTCTGGGGTTTGGTTGCCATTTCCACAGAAGGCTTTGCTTGGACCATATCGTCTCCTGGTCCTAACTTAGTTTGATACCTAGAGAATAATTTTCTCGAACCTGAAACAGAAGTAAACTATTGTCAAGAGTCAATATAATGTAAACAAGAACCTCTGTTAATATCTTGATAAACAAAAAGCTTCCAAATGCTTTAGGTTATATATCAAATGCAATCTACAATCTCACCCCAATGATTTAAGGGTTTATGTCACCCATCGACATAAACCATTCCATTTGTAAACTTGGTTTGAAAACTAAACCAATTTTTAATTGAAGAAGGTAAAATCACAGTGATTTTTTGAATTGTGAGTTTATGACCACATTTACAAGAAATTCATATCCTAAAAACCAAAGCTCTTAAACATTTTTCACACAAAGTAATGTAGCAACACAAGGCCTTGTCGATTATTTAACAAACATCAACCATTGAAAAAAGGTCAATTAGGACCAATCCCTTTTTCTGGGCCAGCCGAGAAGACAGACAGCGCACTCAGGACTAGGCCCGTATCCAGAACGAATAGAAGGAGGATAATTGTCATTTTGATGCTAACGGACTGCTCAACTTTTGGAATGAGAACCAAAAGAAACCAATTAATCTCCGTTCTCTTAGAAGAGGAACCCCTTTTAGTTGAGTAATTGGAGTTCCTCGGCAAAGTGTTGTGATTCCTTTCGAATGTAGTGAATGAGAGGTCCTAGTTATCCCTTTTGGCTTTTATAAATTTCTATTAATATTTATATCAAATATATTTATAAATTCAATAATGAAAACATTAAAACAAACTTTCAATATATGAACACAAGTTATTTGGTAAAAATATCAAGTATAGTAGATCAATAAATAAAAGGATAATATTATATCACATATTTTTATAATAACTATTTTGTTAAAATTGAATTACTATACAATTATTTCAAAAATCACGATTCCGATTTATAGCGTGAATCCAAATTTATTAATTAAATCTAGAAAATGTCTTATTTGTCAGTATATCTTTATGAAATTTTAATTTTTTTTTTATCTATATGATAAATATGTAATTTGTTATTTTTTCATGCAATATATTATAATAATATATTTCATAACAACAAAACAGCTTTATATATTTTTCTTTTCATAAGACAAAGATGAAGAATGTAGGTCATGCTTTTTCATACCTCTAACAAAAAAAGAAAATTATGATGCTTTCCCGGAACAATAACAATGACATACACGTTTGGTACCAACAAGTTTGCAAAATCCTCCTCTTTCTCCTTTTTCGCACCCTTCAACACAAAATTTCCAGCATTTTCCATCCTTATCAGGATTGTCATCGATGGTTGGAAGACATCGTCCGAGTTTTGGATGATTTCTACAACATATTGACTTCATATCATATACCCATGGTGCAACGTTTCCTTTTCCTTCTATTTTGATGGCGCCTACATTTAACAAACAATATGACTGTTAATTTCTGACTTCAATATTTTTGAAAATGCTTATAATTTTATGTAATTAACACTAAAATAAAACATACCAATACATAGCACAAGAGCCATGAACAGAACTAAATAAACAGCCTTTGTTTTTAACATTTTTCTCTTTTTTTAGTCAAATCAAAACAGTACAAAATGTTGATATTTTTTTACTTAGAATGAGAACAAAAAAAATATGTGTTTCATATTTATAATTAGAATTATAGTTAAGATTCATTCAAATGCAATTTTAGAAACTTAAGTTGGTCAAAGAAATTAAATGTTCTTCCAAAAGAATTGATTTTCCCTCAATTTTGTTGCTTTAAAAACTAGTATTGGTCTCCCATTCAAAAATTTGGGTAGATTCTATTGACTTTATTTGGCTTGGTTATGATCCTTGTATGGGATAAGCTTCTATCATACTCATTAACAATCTTTGAAACTCTTGATGATTAAGCATTACCTGAGAAGCTTTCGTCAAATTCTTCCATAGCTCTCAGTCATCACCCTTTCACTTGCCTGAAGTCTGGACCACTACAGTAGAAATTAAAATCTGATTGGTAACTGGTAATTTCTGAAACGATAGAATGGTAAAAATGGTTATACACTTCAATACAATTTGCTATATCGAGAAAGAATGACCGCTGATAAAAACCACTAAAATCTTTCGCACTCCAGTCTTAGACCACACACAATTTTCACCTTAACTCTTACGCTAGTACCTCAATGAGGATAGCATAAAATATATGGTGGAATAGATCCATAAAAAGAATTTCCACTTATATCAAAATTTTAGTGGGGAGAGGTAACTCATGTAAAACGGGAACATACCTTCGAACTGGTTGCTGCCATGGCCAAAATGCTTGAGCTTGCTCAGATTGAGTAGCATTGGAGGAAAGTTCCCACTGATCTTGTTATTGTAAAGTTGAAAATCTTTCAGCTGGTTTAGGTTGCACAGTGTATCTGGTAGTTCACCAATGAATTCATTAAGAGAAAGATCCAGAGTAGTGAATTAAGAATGATTTTCGAGTGAAGATGTAATTTCTCCAGAAAGATAACAACCATAAAAAAACTCAAAACACTCAGTTGAGTTTGCTGATTGAACTTGGTAGAACAACCCCAAAGGTTGTTGTAGCTAAGCTCGAGGCTTATATTATCGGGCTTATGCTTTTACAACCACAAATAGTACATTAATATATTGAAAAAAAACCTGGTATTTCAAATCACACTCAATTTATCGGAGATCGATTCAGGTTTTTAATATCAAAAATAAATAATGATTAGTTCTTGTAATCTTATATATTTACATGCTAATTTTGTTTGATTGTAATATTTGAAAAGTGTCAAGTGTTTTAGTGTTATAAACTGAAATTTATTATTATCATAAATAGATAATATTATCAAAATATGGTATTTCGCAATCGCACTGGATTTAATGGTGATTGTTTCACATTTTTAATATTAAAATTAAATAATGATTAGTCTTTGTAACTAATTATATCATTTTGGAAATTACCAGTCAGACTTTTAGAATTATTTTCTAGTCTCAATGTTATTAATTTATTGAGGTTTTACTGTAAAATTCTGATTGGTAAATGGTAATTTCCAAAATGATAGAATAGTAAAAATGGTTATACAATTCTACAATTTTATTATATCTACAAAGAACGAAGATATTGATAAAAAAAACCACTAAGATCTTTTGCACTCCAGTCTTAGACCACACACAATTTTCATCTTAAATCTTAAGATAAGGTGCATCAATGAAGATATCGTAAACATATATGGTGGAATAGATCCGTAAAGTGAACTTCCACTAAAATCAAAATTTTCTAGTTTGGAGAGGCAACTCATGTCAGATGGGAGAATACCTTCGAACTGGTTGCTGCCAAGCCGATGAGCTTGCTCAGATTGAGAAGCATTGGAGGAAAGTTCCCACTGATCTTGGTATTGTAAAGTTGCAAATATTTCAGCTGGTTTAGGTTGTCCATCGAATCTGGTAGTTCACCAGTGAAATCATTAAGAGAAAGATCCAGAGTATTGAGATAAAAAAGATTTCGACTGAAGATGGAATTTTCCCAGAAAGATAACAACCATAAGAACGAAAAACACTCGATTGTTTGAGTTTGCCGATTGAACTTGGTAGAAAAACCCAAAGGGTATCGTCGCTAAGCTTGAGGCTCTGGAAATTGTAGACTAAAAAGACTACTAGTAGATCTCACAATCACATCGAGAGAACTGTCGGAAAGCTCTATTACAATTATTAGACCCACCTTAGGATTGCAAAACACACCATCCCAAGAACAGCAATCAGTGTTGTTCCTCCACCTCTCTGTCTTTCCCGTAATGTTGATGTCGAATTTAGTCTTGAACATCTAAATATCATCTCTCGGCTTTGGAAGACACAAAGGTGAAGAGAAAACAAACATTAAGTTGAAAAGAATGAAGAGTAAACTCCATAGTATCATCATCTTACGCTCCTCTTTTCATTGATTTTGTCGTGGAAAATTCATTTGACTTGATATATTAAGGAAGGGAAGAGTGGTTTAGACTGATTGGTTAACAACGAAACCATATCTATTCACCTCGACTAGCTAACATAAAGTAAAATTATTTACATTCCATTTTCATCTACAATAGTGCATTACCACATAGCAAAAGTTTTTATTACATGCATAATCAGTATTGTACAACTAGAAAATCATTTTAAAAGTCTGACTGGTAATATCCAAAATGATATAATGGTAAAATGGTTTAAAACTTCGATACAATTTGTGATAACTAGAAGGAACAAAAACTTTGATAAAAATATGTAATTTCATCTAAGAATTGTATTTAAGAAAAGAAATTATATGTAATGCATAAACAATCTTAAATATCATACAAACAGAAATTGTAAAATAAAATTAAAATATATAAAAAAAATAGTTTTGTCACAATATACTTATTTTCCTGTAGTGATGAAACTTTGAATTTTTTCTTTACTAAGATGATAAATATGTGATTTATTCTTTTTTCCATGCAATCTGTTAAAACAATATTTCATAACAACAAAATAGTCTTGTATAATTTTATTTTTCATGCCATGTGATACTTCTAAAAAAAGAAAGAAAAATTATGATGTCTATTTCCCGGAACAATAGCAATGACATACATGTTTGGTACCAAAAAGTTTACAAAATCCTCCTCTTTCGCACCCTTCAACGCAATATTTCCAGCATTTTCCATCTTTATCAGGATTATCATCGATGGTCGGAAGACATCGTCCAAGTTGAGGATGTTCTCTACAACATATCGATTTCATATCATATACCCATGGTGCAAGATTTCCTTTTCCTTCTATTTTGTTGGCACCTACATTTAACAAACAATATGACAGTTAATTTCCGACTTCAAAATTTTAGACAATGGTTATAATGTTAAGTAATTAACATTAAAAGAACTATACCAATACATAGCACAAAAGCTATCAACAGAACTAAATAAAAAGCCTTTGTTCTTAACATTTTTCTCACTTTTTAGTCAAATCAAAACAGTACAAATTGTTAATATTTATTTTTCTTAGAATGAGAACAAAACAAAATAAGTGTTGCATATATATAATTTGAATTATGGGTAAGATTCATTTGTATGCAACTTTAGAAACTTAAATTGGTCAAATAAATTAAATGTGTTTCTAAAAGAATTGATTTTTCCTCAATTTTATTGCCTTAAAAAGTGTTATTGGTCTCACTCATAATTGGCAGATTATATTGACTTTATTGGGTTCGGTTATGAGCATTGTATGGGATAAGTTTATATCATACTTATTGACAATCTTTGAAATCCTTAATGGCATTACCAGATAAGCTTTTGTCAGATTTTTCCATAGCTCTGAGTCATCATCCTTTCACTTGCCTGAGGTATGGACCACTACACTCTCTATTTTAGAGACCAATATTTTACGACTATAATATAATTACAGTAGAACTTATATATTCGATAAATTAATAATCATTATTAAATAATAAATTTATCTGGTCGGACCAATATAAAAACTAAAAAATCGATAAAATAATAAGATAATAATTTTTTGAAATCCCTATATAAATATATAGTCCCAAAAATATTATAAATTAAAAATTGCAGTAAAAATGTAACTTTTGGTTCTTAGAGTTTAGAAAGACTAAATAAAATTGTTAAAATAAGTTTTTTTCCTACAGCTGATATTTTAGTGTTTTGGAAATTATTTTAGAGTTATTTGATTTTCAAAGGCAATATATGTTGTTTCGTATTTGTATTTTTTTTTTTTTTGCTATAAGTTTGTTTTTTCAAGTTAGAGAATGATAGTTTACAACCAACTGTAGAAACAAAACTTGGCTATCCCCAGTTTCTATAGTCTTTGCCAATTACCCTCATATATTCGATTAATTTAGCTAGTCTTTTTCCATCGTCGTCATCAGAAATTTAACTCAAAACTTATAAACTTGAAAATTATATTCTTTGCATCATGCACGTTTTTAATCATCATAAGGTTATATAGCAATTCTTTATGATGATCATAAAAAGAAATAAACGTAACTTAACATTAAAAATGGTCATAACACCACTTTTAAGTTAGAAATTAAAGACTCATTATTCATTACAATCTCTCCAATTTTATTCCTTGTATAGTTGTATAGTTTTTCTTAGACATTAGTTCACAGCATTCGCTTGATATTAGAACATTGGTTTAAGCTCAACCAAAGTTAACATCGTACTTAGGCTGCTTGTTCGGATGAAACAATCCCCAAAACTTCTCAACATTAGGAGGTGTCGGCTTCACATTCTCATCATACATCGCAAATATATAAGTTTCAATTTCTTTCCCAGGTCTCTTCGGTGTCCCATTCTTCACATGATTAATCAAATTATTGTTATAGATCCTCGCATTCTCCAAGTTCGTTTCGGTTCCTCCTTCCGTTGGCCATCCAGTCTCCGAGACAACAACGTCCAATGATTCACCACCAGATCTCTCTAGGGCCGAATATACTGCGTCGAGCATCGCATCGAATAGGTTCTGATAAGATCTTGGAGGGTCCGAAACGGTTTCTGGAGAAGCCTTAAAGAGAGCGTAATCGAGCCCGATTTGGCCGGGATTACCCGCGTAGCTGAAGTAAGGGTAGATGTTCAGGTGTAAAGGAGATTTCTTGTTCACCAAGAAACGTATGATTGGTTCCATAAGTACCATTACTTCTCCTTTAAATGAACCTTTCGAAGGCGGGTAAGATTCTTCCAGCACTCCCATGTCTACCGCCGTTGACACCTTATTAAGAATTAATCATTTTTTAAAAATATATATAACGCAAATAAAAATATATCGTACACAAAATTCCGCATAGAAATAAAAACATAATTAATTTAGAGCTCCACTATTTCCAACGTAGCTACGTTTGTAAAACAATATTTAAACTAATATGTATATAAAAGTATTTCCATCTTTTATAAGATAATTTAACAAGACTTAAAACTAATTATTGTTAACAAAAAGAAAATAAAGATCAAAATTCAAAATGCTAAAATTATGGGTTTTATTTATTTGAACAAATAAAATTATAGGTTTTATGGCAAAAAGAAAAACTCCAAAAATATGTAGAAAACGCAATCCCAAACAAAGAACGACATATATGGGTCTTGACAATACCTTGATTTGACCACCGAGTCCTGCTCCTAAAACCGCCCGGTAGATGTTTTCCATGGCCGGGACTAGAAATTGTGAATAAGAGTCAAAGATCTTCACTTCGTTTCCAACAGATACGTACCGGAACTTGACGCCATTCACGTAGTTAATGACGTTGTCTTGGACCCACGCGTCAGCTTCGGATTGGCTAGAGGCCACGCGGTGTAGGTCCGGGTTAGGAAGGCCCAGCATTACTTCGATGTTGGAGCCACGTAAGGCGGTGAGAACGTCGTGGTCCGGACTGTATAGCCTGACTCGCCGGATGTTTTTCTGTTTAAAGAGCTCAACGGTTTCTGCCGGTGACGGGAGATTGTCGCCGTATCTTCCGTAGCAAACTCCGACTTGTTGTCCAGCTGTTAAATATAATTCAATATACTAGATTATCACGTGTACGATCTACTAAGATTTGGTTAATTGCGACATGTGGAATTTCTATAAAACATTGATGTAAATGGTCTGTAGAAATTTGAAGTTCACTATTTAAAAAATGATTAGTAGTAAAAGTTGAATAAATGAAGTCTCAAAAAGATCAAAGCACAATATTGTGGTCTAATTGCTGATTACTCGATATCCCAGAGTTATAGACTTCAAAAAGTTATATACAGAGTGAAATCAAGAAGAAAGACTGATGACCTGCGGCATTAAAATTCACGAATGTTGAACCGAGAAGAATGGTTAACGATGCCAAGAATTGGAGATTCATGGCTTGGTTATCAGGAAGAGATTTGACCTAACGAGACCTAATGACAATATTACGAGACCTCGAAAATCGTTTAATTATTGTATCAAGTTGATCTTACCCTTCACAAGCATTTATATATATAGTAGTATATTCTAGGGAAAGAATTCGGAAATGTCTTTAAACAAAAAAAATCGGAAATGTGTATACCCACACGGCAATATGCATGGAAATTTACCGAATAATTAAGCCAGTAAGGAAAAATACGTGCTGGTTTCTATGTTCATACATGGTATCAGTTATTCAGTTATGGTATCTAACACATAAGGAGACTGCGAGGAAGACATTTGTCTCTTCAGAAGTCAACTTGCATGTAAAGCAAACGTAGAATTTATTACGGTTAATGGCCGTTGAACTTGGAATTAACTACGGAATAGAGACGTATAATATAATTCAGAAAATGGAACCGAACCGAATAAAAGTAACAGCCCCGGCATATACGTCTCAGGACTCTAGTTCCAGTTTTGACATTATAGACCACAAAGAAAAACAGATTTCAAACCAGAAAAGTAATAGAATGAAATAACAATTTATGCTAAACATTGAATCTCAGCGATCCGAACAACACGAAAAATGTAAATTATGAATTAACTTAAGTTTGGGACTGAAACACTACTGAGTCATATTTCATAAATATTAGCATTGCTTTTGGATGTGTCACATGTGTGTGCTTAATGCTTATACATATACATATGTAAGAATGAGTTCTATAAGTTTGTGTTGGTGCGTTTGTGGTTACTGTTTTGTGGTCGTCATGGCATCTTAACTTAAAAGTCAATGATGATGGACCGTAAAAGTCGAAAAGACTTTTGTCGGTGAGTCTTGGCCGAGCCGTACTGTACTGCTGTTTGTTGTTGTACTTTAAATTGTGACGAAAAATCTTATTTTTCATTCAGACAAAAATATTTACATTGACTATAATTGTTTCATTTTTTTATGTTTTAAATTAATCTCTTTGATAGTTTCAATTTTTTATGAGATAATAATATTTTTAACTTATTTTTTAAACATATTAAGAATATATTTTTTAGAAGTTATAATTTGAGATTTATTGATAATTTTATTTTTATATATAATAAGATTATATAGTCTATTCTATTACTTTTATTTTAGTGGCTAAAATTTTATTTAAATATGTAAAAATATGATAATTTTCATATCAATTTTTTTGTCTCTTAATTAATTTATTTTATAATTAAAATGAGTTTATTAGTCTTTTTAAACCTATTTTCAATTGTCTAAATATTTTACATATTTTAATAAAAAATTATAAAAATCTGTAATTATAAAAATAAAATATACATCACTATGTGAGTAATATATATATACTTATATATATCAAATTTAAAATA
>ASZH01045142.1:0-11198 GCA_000411075.1 Sisymbrium irio | reverse complement strand
CCTCGTAAGATTTAACAGGGACTGTAAAATTAGAAAGACCGAGTCTAGTAATGAGCTTATTAACTCATTTAAGATTGCTTCACTATCTGTAATAAGTCTGAAACACATATGTCCATTTCTTGCTATATAAGACTTGAACATGTCAACTTTTGTAATACTGGTTGCTATAAAGACAGTCGTTTTATTCTCTTCCAATAAAGTTGGTCAAAACTCCATAAAAACAGATTAATTATTAAGGAGATTGGTGATGTTACGAAGAAGATTTTGGAAGGCTGGAAAATTTGAAAGATTCATGAAATTTTCTCTTACTTCGGAAGATTCAAATTCAAAGATGATAATGTCGTAATGGAGATTATCCATACTTTTGAATGCTCAATAAAAACTAAAAAAGTGTGCTTGAAGAGAAGAATGGACATCAGAAAGTCTCTTTTGTTATTATGCAATAAAACTTCACCTTCATGGTTATACAATAGCCGAGAAACACCACAATTAAAAGAGCAAGCATCCCAAAATGAACGAATGTTGCAAATTAGGGCATTTTGTCGAGAACATTAGCTTTCATTTCTGTGAGGAATAAATGAATATAGAAAATCATATTATTTGACATCCTATAAATAAGGGGTAGCTCTCACAATTTTGTTTATCCTCTCTTTACTCATGTATATTATATCTTTTTATACAATATTTTTTTATGTACATATAAAAAGAGTTGAGTTATTAATAATAATCAAGTGATAACTTATTTTAATAAAGAGGAGGTAAATAGGATTATTACACTTCATATCTGAAAAATTAAGATGGAACTAGAATTCTCTTTCCTCTTTAACTTTTTTTCTTCTATAAAAATAAGGGAAAATTTGAGTTTTTTTTCTTTCAAATAGAAGAATGTTTGTAAAGAGCTATATAAAACCTTTGAACAAGAGCCGACATCACATATATCTCTTTCTTTTCAATTTTTGGATAGGAGTAAAACTGTGAAAATGTAGAGTTTTTGGCTATTAGTTGTAAATCATATCAGCATGGCTATATTTTCATTAGTAATTTTAATAGACATACAACAAATTGGCCCAGTTTAATTATATAGTTTAGTATTTTTTAGAAAACACTAATTTATTAACAATTATATAATTTAATATTTGTATCCAAATACTTTTTTAATCTTTTTATATAAAAAACTAGGTATAATCCATGAGTTACATGGATTTTAATTTTAAATAACTTAATATATTTTATTTTATGTATAACCATATACTGATTTTTTTAATTTCAACTTATATAACTAAAATTAATATTTTATTTTATTTTACTTGTAAAGATGCACATATATTCTTTTAATATTAATAGAAAGATGTTCGTACTTATACTAATTGTAAACAATTGTTTTCAAATAATAGAAAAAATCTCACATTAATTTTAATGATTGTTCGTATTTTAAAAAATAAGAATAAAAAACAAACATATTTACTATTATTAAACATTTATGACATAAATACAGTCAATTTAAAAAAACTATGAACTATATTAATATCATTATGATATAAAGAGCAAAACTAATTAAATAAAGAAAAATAGGATATAGTTTTACAATTTTGATTTTGTTGAAAATTTCAAATGGATTATAGAATAAATAAATATAAATTTATCAATAAATATTTTCTTACATGATATTAAATATATATTTTAAAATCGATGCTTCCTTATAATATGTGCTGCTTATAATATGAATTATTATAAAATTGTGTATTAATGAATTTATTTTTTATCAGAGATATAAAATTCTAACTTAATCACAAAATAAGATTTGTAACCCAATAAAATAAGAAAATAATGTAATCCAATAAAATAAAAATAATGTTAAAAAAACATTTAATAAGGGACATGTAGGACATTTCATCAGAGATTTATATTAATAAGAAAGAAACTCAATTTTTAATAATTTAATATGTAACATTGCATATATAAATTTTATGTTTTAAATTTTTCTCTTGAATGAATTTTAATTAGATGACCGAAAAATGATATTTTTATGTTTTCTTTTTAAATCAATAAAAAATTTCAGTCATTGCACTAAAATAAAATAAAAACAAATCATTTAATTTTTTGAGGACACATGTAACCCTCTCAAAGCTTTCCTTGAAGAAACTTTATTTTATTATATAAGATATAATATCTGCTAATATTGGATTTTCGTCATCAAATCCGGATGTGACGTGTGAAGTGTGAATCCGCTAACCCTACATGGAGAATCAGGCTCCAAATGGTAACAAAATTTTTGATAGTGCGGAAAAAGCTAGTTTAGAATGCGGTACGGTTCAATTGTGGTTCGTGTGTTATCTGAAACAAATGCGGTTCTTATAAATAAATGATGTTTTATAATGTTTGAGTGGTAAAATATAGTTTTTGGTGCAGAATACATATTATAATTAATAATTTTAAATATAAATTTAATAATAATAATATAGTTATAAGTTAATTTTTTTATATTAGTGAAATATATTTTTATCTACTGTTTATAAACTTTAAATAGTAAAAGTTATCTTAAATAAAAGTTTAATTTAGATATGTAATATAACATAGAATCATGTGTTAAAAAAATCTATGATTTATTTTTAGCAAAGTAACTTTTATTAAAATGATGAAATGTAAATGTTAACTTATTATATATATTTATGGAATAATTTATGTTATATATTAAATAACATATGTTTATTTTGGTCTTTTTATAATCAAATTTATAATATATTTTGTATTTAGGAAAATAAAAATAAAATAACATGTTTATTGGATCAATAGAATTTATATTAAGAATTAAATATTTAATTAATCTAGATTTTAGATTTTTCAATTTTATATATATTGATTATATTATTTTTCATAATTTTCTGTTTGGAAAAAAAATATATACAGAACCGCACATAAAAAAAGAAAAACACCCTAATTTGATGCGGATAAACCGCACCGGCTTATAAATCAATCATATGTAACATACTTTCTGTACAAGTGCGTTTTCTTATAAATATGCACCACACTTGGTAAATTGTGTGATTGGTAAATTATTTTTCAAATACACAACACGTATTCAAATACGCACAGATTTATGTTTCCATTCACAGACTCAGGTCACCATTATTTTTGTACAATTTCGTGAGACCATGATGAGATGTTACAAGCCACTCAGAAAGTTGTTTGAAATCTGGAATAAACAAAAACAGATATGATTAAAAAAATTTCTAAGACATTTCCTCGCCTACTATAGAAAATAAAAGAGAGCAACAAAAAAAATAAGATTAGGATAACAACATTGACTCTAAACATCTAGAAAAGCGTAAAGAGATTATTTTTCCCCTTTTCATCTTTTTACGCCTTGTTCAAATACTTATTTAAATATATTATTACTTTGATCACTAGGAAAACATCTAACCAAAAATCCTTTCAAACCCCGAAAGAAAATACTATAAGTTGTTTGATGATCTGATTTCTGAATCAGAAATTTTTTGAAATTGAAACATTTTATTAAAACATATGGTACAAGTAGATCATCAATGTGGTTCGATGATAAACGAAAATGAGAAAACACACTTCATTCTCTACTGAATTATCTTCTATTCCACTAAAATATTATTAATGATAAACATCTTACACAAAGTATATAATAATTAATAAATTAATATATAAAATGTTAAGGTTTATTCACTCATTGCCAATTGTTTTTAAGTTGGAAATCTATAATACCCGAATTTTAACATAGCATCATAACATAAAATCATATAATCTAATTACTATAATTACTACTTATTAATACTACTACATAACTGAATGATGATGATGGACCATCATTTTGATGTAATTTCTATATTGTTTACTCACCAAACTTAGATGTCTAAACGTGAGAGAAAGTATTAATAATAAACATCATATATTAAAAATTAAAAATAATAATTTATAATATAAATATAAAAAGTTAGGACTGATCTACTAATTATTAATTGATTTTGAGTTAAAAACCTATAATAAATACAAATCTAACAATAATTATTTCTACAAAGTACTTTGTGAATAATCAAAGCAAAAATTAATTCATCCAAAATGATTTAACCAAATGACTCAATTAATAATAGAAGTTTTAGAGAAACTCTAAATATTATATAAACAATTGTAATTTTAAAGTTGAAAAAATAATTACACAATTAAATTAACTATACCAAAAATATTAATATTATATTGTTACAAATTCAAAAGAGGTTGTGACTATGAGATACTGTTATAAAAAATTGGAATCCGTAAGACGTGAAGTAGATAGAATTGTATCAAATAGTTTTTCGCACGTGCTATAAATATTGTGGACGAAATAAATACAAAAGCAATTAAATGTTTAAAACAAATTCACGGTCGTTTTCGTCATGGGCCGCCGTGACAGAACCCTTAGAAGACGACAACATATCGTTAACAAACCATTCTTTATCGTTTAATTAAAATGGCAAAAATATAATTGTTTCTATGTTTTTGGATTAAAATGGTTTACTCAGCTTCAGCATACATTCGAACCCTCTTCTTCACTTAAGAGTCTTAAGTGACCCTTTTCTTCTTTCCCAGTCTTTTAGATACTGGATCTCTCTTTACTCTTCCAAGTCGAGTAACAGAACGCCAGATATGGTGAATATAACAAATAAATCTATGGTTTCACTAGTTGCGCTAGGAACGATATATTTTAAAAATTTCAAGCTTTTTCCTTATTTACACTTATGATTCTGATGCCAGTTAAGTACTTGTAAATGCCTAATGATTCATAACATAACCGACTCCTTTTTCGTTTTCGTATTATAACGGTAAAAGTTGACGTAAAATATTTTTTTTTCTTAAAAGTTAGCAATCAGCTCTTATTTTTAAAAAGGTTGAAAAGGCAAAAAAAAAAGGGTAACTAAATTTTTCTCTGCGGTGTTCAAGTTTGACTTGTAAACGAGTAAATCCAGCTTCTTAGTGATGCTCAAGTACTTGTAGTTCTTTCTTCCAACAGATCTTTGCCTGAGCAAATATCTAGTCAAATAATTAATAATGTAAGAAAGGAAATGATGTATGTATTCGAACAATAATATATTAATGATGGATTTTTGTCAATAACTTGGGTGAACTCGTTCGGTACAAACCACTAAACCAAAGTTCAGAATAAATGAAATTCAACATGCATGATTTTGTTTTTACTAGACCAAAAGCCCCTTTGTTAAAAACTCAGACAACGGCCGTTGAGCTTACTTTGATTCGAATGATGAATTAACATTTATTTGCTTGGATATGTAATGTACCATACCATCTATATAGTGTTGACAGCATATTTAATTGGTAGATTCTTATTTTTATAGTAAAAGGAATCAAATCTTGGAAGGAAACAAAGAAGATCGATAGCAAAGAGAAGACAACGAAGCACAGTGTTACACGTTGTCCATGTGAATTGCGATACTAAATTTATGAACTGTCCCACCTGCCGTCCAATAAGATTAAATTAACTTTCATTTATTGTTATTTTAATTCAATATGATTGTCATTACCTTATCTCGATTATAATTTACGCAAATTGACGTGTTCGTGAGTTGATGCCAAAACAAAATTTCTCTCCTCCCGCAAATCATTGATTAGCTCAGAAAATATTTTAATTGCTAATAAGTAAAGGTTAAGATCAATTGAATATTACAATTTTACTATTAAAAAAACACTCACGAGAAAAATTTATAATTAAAATATCATATGATTTTGATGTAACCTAAACTTTAAGATATATGATACATTGACAGCTAATTGAAGATAACCACTGACAAATAACAACATAGAAAAGGATTGAATATGCTTTTGGCGTGACAAGTGGGACTCCTCCTCCTGCACTTAATCCCCATTTTATGCTAGTATATAACTTTTAGCATGTTATTAATCTTTAAAATTAAAAATTTATGAGGAAAAAAATAAACTTTGAAAAATATCGTTGCAAATCATAGCATGAAAAGTGATTGATCAAAGAAAAACAAAATTTATAGTTATATATACGACCCAAATAATTATCTATTTTTAAATTCATATTAAAAATTCCAAAAAACGAATCCAAAAATATTTATGTCAAGATATGCTTTTTATGTAGAATGTATTTTTAATTAATTATTTTAATAGTGATTCAAAAAATGTTATTTAAAAAAAATATAAAAGTGTAGTTTGGATTAACTATCATCTATTAGTTTTGAAGGAATTACTTATTTTCATGTGTGTTTTAGCTTACGTAAATATTTAATTTAGTTGTAATTTAGTTAGGGGATTCTGATAGTTAACATTTAATATTTAACTTTTGATATCTTAAGACATGTTGAATAAGTGTATGCCCCTGATCTTATAAGATTAAAAAATAAATCGATGGATAAAATTACATTTTACTTTTCTTTGACATATATAGTGTGAATACACTCCTCGATGTAAGAATCACTTACAGATTAGTGGTTAAGAGATCAAACGAGGTCATATTTCTTCCACGTAAAATCATTATCAATATTAGGAATTTGTTGAGATTATTTTAAGAGAACAAATTCTAGCTTTAATAAATCGCACACATTCACGTATAAATCTCTATATTCTGCTTACATTTTTTTTTTCATCATTGAAATGACATAATATACCGTATGTTATTTTATCTATACGTTTAGTGGTATGATATTCCATTTCTTTTTGTTTTCTTATGTTTTATTGTTTTCGAGTAAGTTTTATAATAAAAACTATTGATTTAAATATACAAAACCTCCAAAACACTTCACAGAGTTTAAAAGAGTTTTTTCTTTCTAGTATAAAATACTTAACCGAGCTTTGATATATATATGCCTTTCCTTCTAGTATTAAAGAGTTTTTTCCTCCAATGGATGAATCCACTCCACCATTTTTGTCAGAACGGATGAATCTTAAACTTCTGTTTAGTTATATATATATATATATAGCTAATGTTTTATTAAGGAAAATAAACCGTAAGAAACGCTTAGTTTTTGTATCTAAGAACATACAATCCGATTTTAGGTTTAGTAATCAGGTTTTTGGTTTTTAGTTAAGAGTTAGGACATCAGAGTTATGGGTAATGGGACCATTGGTCCATTGTTGTGATAAATATATCGATGGGGGAAAAGATGACAAAAGCTTATGTAATTCACTCACCTAATCTTTGAATTATTGTTCGAACTTATAATGACCATTTTAATATTTCAAATAAGATAAGACAACAGAACTTAGTTCGCATGTGTTCATCGTGGAATGTGAATGTAACTAAAATACTAATATTATAAAGGGTTTCTACCTTTCTTAAAGCATGTGCTAATAATATCGTTGGTCGAGTAAACAGTTAGTTTTTTTCTTTGTTTCGTCAACAAAATAATTAGCTAAGCAGACAAGAATCCTTTTTTGGAGATTGAGATTCTCTGATGACACCTTGTTTGTAAATTTTATATATTAAGACAATAACAACATTTTTCTTCCGAATTTCATGATGAAATTAGCCACTCTCCACGTTACATACTTACATAGATATGCAAATCTTAAAATTAATCAAGCTATGACAATAATAATGTGTTCTTTTAGTATGGAATCACGGAAATTATATATTTAAAATAATGACCAGGAACCCTTAAATTTCTTAGAAGAAATGTTCATATATATAAATAGCTGTTTTAAATAAAAATATATATTTAAAAGCTAATTGGAAAAAGGAGTGAAAAAGTTATGGTCCAAAAAAAGAAAAACCGACGCGCTTGGACTGAGCTCACAACACAGTTCACTCGTTGTTGGAAAAAAGTTTAAATCTGAACCGATCAATAAAAGAGCGTGAACCACACGTGCGAATAACAACCGCACGATCTCACTCACTGTGGTCATACCGAGTAGATCCAACAGTCAATGGGGTTAAATCGGGCTGAGAGTTCACCGAAGCTTCTTCTCCCGATCTTGACCAGACAAGTGTCATAATCTTGAAAGGACACGTAAGATCCTCACCAATGTAATTACTTATCCACCCTCTATATCATCAACACATATAATAATCGCAGATGCACTCGAAATTTTCTCCACTACGACGACCTTCCTACTCCATCTCTCTCTCTCTCTCTCTCTCTAGAAACTTTATCTTTAACCGGTTACCGGTTTATGGAATGACGGATTACCGGCTACAACCAACGATGAATCTCTGGACAACCGACGATAACGCCTCAATGATGGAAGCTTTCATGAGCTCTTCCGATATGTCAGCCTTATGGCCACCGGCAACAGCAACGGCGTCTGCAACAGCTCCAGTACCGGCGATGGAGATTCCGGCACCGGCGGGATTTAGCCAAGAGACTCTCCAGCAGAGGCTTCAAGCTCTGATAGAAGGGACACACGAGGGTTGGACCTACGCTATATTCTGGCAGCCGTCGTACGATTTCTCCGGCGCCTCCGTGCTCGGCTGGGGTGACGGTTACTACAAGGGAGAAGAAGACAAAGGAAAGCCGAGACAGAGGTCGAGTCCACCGACTCCGGCGGATCAGGAGTATCGTAAAAAGGTATTGCGTGAACTCAACTCGTTGATCTCCGGTGGAGCTGGTCCGGCGGATGACGCCGTCGATGAGGAGGTGACGGATACGGAGTGGTTCTTCTTGGTTTCTATGACGCAGAGCTTCGCTTGCGGTTCAGGTTTGGCGGGTAAAGCTTTTTCCACGGCTAACGCGGTTTGGGTTTCCGGGTCGGATCAGTTATCCGGGTCGGGTTGTGAGCGGGCGAAGCAAGGTGGAGTTTTCGGGATGCAGACCATCGCGTGTATTCCGTCTGCTAACGGAGTTGTTGAACTCGGGTCGACGGAGCAGATCCGACAGAGTTCGGATCTTATGAATAAGGTCCGCGTGCTTTTCAATTTCGACGGTGGAGCGGGAGATTTATCGGGTCTTAACTGGAATCTTGACCCGGATCAAGGCGAGAACGACCCGTCTATGTGGATTAATGACTCGATTGGTGTACCCGAACCGGGTAACGGAGCTCCGAGTTCAAGCTCCCAGCTTTTTAACAAGTCTATTCAGTTCGAAAACGGTGGTAGTTCAAGTACAATAACCGAAAACCCGAACCCGGATTTGACTCCGAGCCCGAATCATTCCCATACTCAAAACCCGAAATTCAACAACAATTTCTCACGCGAACTGAATTTCTCCACGTCAAGTACTACTTTGGTGAAACCAAGATCCGGAGAGATACTAAGCTTCGGAGACGAGGGTAAACGGAGCTCCATAAACCCGGATCCGAGTTCATACTCTGGTCAAACACAATTCGAAAACAAAAGAAAGAAATCTCTCGGTTTAACCGACGACAAAGTCCTATCATTCGGCGGCGGAGATAGCAAAACAATCGGAGGAGAATCCGATCACTCCGATTTAGAAGCTTCCGTCGTGAAAGAAATACCCGAGAAACGTCCCAAGAAACGTGGAAGAAAACCAGCCAACGGTAGAGAAGAACCACTAAACCACGTGGAAGCAGAGAGACAAAGACGCGAGAAACTTAACCAGCGATTCTACGCGTTACGTGCGGTTGTACCAAACGTTTCGAAAATGGACAAAGCGTCTTTACTCGGAGACGCGATCGCTTACATCAACGAGCTCAAGTCGAAAGTAACCAAGACGGAGACGGAGAAAGTCCAGATCAAGAACCAGCTGGAGGAAGTTAAAATGGAGCTGGCCGGAAGAAAAGCGAGCGCCGGTGGAGATCTATCGACGTCTTCTTCGATGACGGCGATCAAACCGGTGGGAATGGAGATCGAAGTGAAGATTATAGGTTGGGACGCGATGATTAGGGTTGAGTCAAGCAAGAGGAATCATCCGGCGGCGAGGTTGATGTCGGCGTTGATGGATCTTGAACTTGAGGTGAATCACGCGAGCATGTCGGTGGTTAACGATCTGATGATTCAGCAAGCGACGGTGAAGATGGGGTTCAGAATCTACACGCAGGAACAGCTTCGCGCGAGTTTGATTTCAAAGATCGGTTAAAACTTTGTAAAAAAGTTATGGGGTCAAATCATAATTAGTTCGTTTTTAGTGGGGTTTCCAGTAATTTTGTAGTTGTTAGTTATTATTATTATTATGTAAGAAATGTCCAACAAGACAGCGACAAGCTTCTTTTGCCTCCATCTCTCGAGTCTTATTGTATCTTTAATGTGTAACGTGTATATGTATATATTATAAGAGTAATACAATGTCAATGTGTTAGTTACTACCAAATTGAATTTCTACACAATTTTAGGTTAACATAACTCATTACCGATTCAGAAGAGTATTAATATGTTGGCCGGGACCCTAGCTGGATTGTTGTTGGGATGTCAATGATGAAAGATCTTTTTTCTCTCGATAATTACTATTCCGTGTGTTATTATTTATATTTATTGTTTTGGAGAATAAATTTTGTTTTACTTTGTTTGTTATTTTGAATTTTTAAAAATATATTTAGTTTTATTGTAAATTGTGTGATCAATTATATTTAGAGACAATTAATTGTATATTCATAGACTGAAACAAAATTAAGAAGGTACCCTATAAATTACAATATCCACTTAACATTAACACAAATAGGTTGGAGATTACAGTACTACCTCTATCGTCTAGGACTAAAAATCTTTTCTATTCAAATCATCGCGTTCGTTAACAAAAATATTAGATGTTAACAATATGAGTTATAAGTTAACTATACATACGTTTGTTAAAGTTTACAGATATCTTTGTACGTAACGGGTTAAGTTCACTGTTAACTAGTTAACTACAAACATGGTTTTACTCAAATATAACTATTTAAATAGTTAAGTAAACCCTAAACCCAAATCCCAAATCTAAAACTAAACCCTAAACCCTAAAACTAAATCCTAAACCCAAACCCCAAACCTAAAACCAAACCCTAAACCCTAAATCCTAAACCCTCAACCCAAACCCTAATCCTAAACCCTAAATCTAAACCCCAAACCTAGATCTAAATCCAAACCCCAAACCTAAAACTAAACCCTAAACCTTAAACACTCAACCCAAACCCTAAACCTAAACCCTAAAGCAAAACTCAAAACCTAAATCTAAACCCAAACCCCAAACCTAAAACTAAACCATAAACCCTAAACCTTCAACCCAAACTCTCAATCCAAACCTAAAACTAAACACTAAACCAACCGAAACACTAAAATTTAAAGT
>ASZH01045141.1:0-11171 GCA_000411075.1 Sisymbrium irio | reverse complement strand
TCGATAAATCCATTAAATAAAAAAAATTAACTTCTTCAGTCTTTTATAAAAATTCTTAACCACATCCTGTCTCATTATTAAATACTTGTAAAATTTTCATGATGTTCACAAGCATCAATTTCATTTTTTTTTACAACTAATCTAATAGAACTCTATATACACCTTAAACCGATAGACAAATTCCTTTGAGACACAATTTTGAAAATTCAGAGTAAATCAGGGACCGAGACCTCTTCGGTGGATAAGCCATATCCATTGTGGATGTGAATATGTGTTAAAACAAGATAGTGATTTTTAATGAATTTTCTGGATATTCGTGGGTTAACCCCCTATGAGAATTTCATTTTTATCGATAAATCCATTAAATATCAAAAATTAACTTCTTCAGTCTTTTAAAAAAATTACTAACCACATCCTGTCTCTATAATAAAGATTTGTAAACCTTTCATGATATTCACAAGCATCAATTTAATTTTTTTGAAAACTAATCATATAGAACTTTATATACACCATAAACCGATAGACTAATTCCTCTGAGACACATTTTTTGGAGATTCAGAGGAGATCAGGGACCGAGACCTCTTCGGTGGAGTACCCATATCTATTTTGGATGTGTCTATGTGTTAAAACAACATAGTGATTTTTAATGAATTTGCTGGATATTCGTGGGTTAACCCCTATGAGAATTTAATTTTTATCGATAAATCTATTAAATATCAAAAATTAACTTCTTCAGTCCTTTATAAAATTATTAACCACATCCTATCTCTATATTAATTACTTGTAAACCTTTCATGATGTTCACAAGTATCAATTTAATTTTTTTGAAAACTAATCTAATAGAACTCTATATACACCATAAACCGATAGACTAAATCCTTTGAGACACAATTTTTGAAGATTCAGAGGAGATCAGGGACCGAGACCTCTTCGGTGGAGTGCCCATATCCATTGTGGATGTGTTTATGTGTTAAAACAACATATTGACTTTTAAAGAATTTGCTGGATATTTGTGGGTGTTACCCTATGTGAATTTCAATTTTTATCGATAAATCCATTAAATATAAAAAATTAACTTCTTCAGTCCTTTATAAAAATTCATAACCACATCTTGTCTCTATATTAATGACTTGTAAACCTTACAACTAATCTAATAGAACTCTATATACACGATAAATCTATAGACTAACTCCTTTGAGACATAATATTTGGAGATCCAGAGGAGATAAGGGACCGAAACCTCTTCGTTGGAGTATCATATCCATTGTGGATGTGGCTATGTGTTAAAAAAAAGATAATGATTGTTAATGGATTTGCTGGATATTCGTAGGTTAATCCCTATGTGAATTTCATTTGTATCGATAAATCCATTAAATAACAAAAATTAACTTCTTCAGTCTTTTAAAAAAAATTTTAACCACATGCTATCTCTATATTAATGACTTGTAAACCTTTCATAATATTTAGAAGCATCAATTTAATTTTTTTTTACAACTAATCTAATAGAATTCTATATACACCATAAACTGATGGGATAAATGGAGGCACTAATTTGGATAATTATTTGAACTCTAATTTAATATAAATGATAAAAGTATTAGTTAATCAGCTACATACGTGAACCTTGAAGTGACGAATCACGGTATAATAGAGTTTCTTCACAAAATATTTAAAATGGATTTACGAGTTTTGGTCTTCGATTTAGTCGTTCTTCTTAGTATAAATTTATCAGTGTTTTAAAAAAGTTAGCCAATTTGAAAAGGTCAAAAATTTAGACTATAAAACTAACTAAAAGATAAAACAAATGTTCATAAACTAGAGAATAAAAACAAGACTGCTTACGTACAGGTGCAAATTGATTTTCTGTATAGCGTACTCTTTTTGACTTATATACTTTATGAAAAAAATTATGAGATTTTATGATTTTGAGGGATAAATTAAAATTAATATATTAAATAATTTTAATTAAAATTATACGAATTGTACATATAAAATTAATTTAATATAGTTGACAAAAATAATTCTGGTTCATATTGATTTTAGTTAAAATTTGAAAGTTGAAATAGTTTTTTAAAAAACATTTTTAATTGAAATTATAAATACTATGTATTATAATTGAAATATAAAAGTTATGCTTAAAATTATTCAGGTTAAAATAAGTTTTTCCCATTTGTAGCCCCGCTCAAGAGCCATATGTATAGCTAGCTTTTCTAGAACTATTATAATTTATACTATTTCTTTTTTCTATGGTTTTATTCATGAAGTTATTAAATTGATATGTTAAAAGATAGATAAAGAGAGGTAAAAGTTAAAAGTTAAAGATATGTGGGAAAATAATAAAGCTGTTATCTTTATAGTATTGAGTTTGTTGTTATCGGTTGTAATAAACTAATAATCTAGAGAGAAAGATAATCAAAGAGAGAGATACAAAAAAAAGACGATCTTGTAAGCTAAACTTGAAAGTTGAAATGAACCAACAACAAAAAAAAGGTTGAAATGAACTACTGACAGCAGCCTCATCAGTTAAAAAAAACAAATATTTTATATAATATCATTTATCTAATTAGTTTTTATATTTTTTAAAAACTAAATCAATGAAAAAAAAATCAGTTAGATTACTAGTCTTTCCCATTCAATAGTATTTTTTCTGTGGATTCCTCGTTACTTTCGATCATATTTTTTAATATTTTTTTTTCTTTTTAAATGATGAGAATCCCATTCACATTTTCTTAGTAGAAATACTCTAACAAATGGTGGATTTTTAGTTTAATCCCAACACCCTAATTTCACCACAAAAAACACTGCACTTTTTTATTTTATTTTAAAAAAAAAGATACAGGAAAACATTTTATTTTAAAAAAGTTTCAACAGTCACAAGCTCACAGAGCTCAACTAGCTCGTGCCTTATCTAGTAGAGTGAATTATTAACCTCGAAATCAGACGAGCTACATATATGCAGTCGCATCGATGTCAATGTCGTTGACCGACAATAAATTCTTCTCCGCTGGTTCTTTCCAAAACTCAGACATATTTGTATTAGCAGGATAGGTAATAAGTTCACGAATGTTCATTGGTTGGATAACGTTTGGGTCGGCTCCAAAGAGAAGATGAGCGAATGATTCTTGTGCCTTCTCTGAGTTGTGACGTCCGTCGAAGTAAAGATACGATCTTTGATACTCGCATAGCTTCGAGTGCACATTAGGTAAACCGCAACCATACGCGTTGTGTGACCCAGTACCACAACACGATATATTCGTAAAGGAGAAACCTAATTAGTCACAACAAGTATTATCAAATTAGTACTACTAGTTCCAAATCTTCGCTTAGAACGGTATTAAGTATTACTAGTGTATATTTTGTAACGGTGAATTATATAATACTTACGGTAATTCATGTTTGTTCGTGTCCTGCGAAGAATGACATTGTAGAAGTCGAAAATGGTGAATTGGAAACCCTGTTTGGCTTTTGCTAAGTCGTTCAGCATCGGTCCGATTTTAGCGTTGTGTAGTTTAGCCAAATCGTTGAATTTTTCGACACAGTCGTTACCAGTGTTAAAATTTTGTCTCGCAATAGGAAAGCAACCTATTGGCGGTAACGTATATACGACGAACTTGCTAGCTCCCGATGAATACATCATCTACAATTCATATTACTTATTTTTAGTATGCTAACTATTTTATCCACTTTAATTTTGAAGTCGAATTGAAAGGACTTACCTCGATATTATTTTTTAGTTTGCTAATGAGTGAGACGACGAAAGCTTCTTGAGCAGAAGCATCGGCATTAGGTTGAGCTATGGTGAAGTTGAGGTGGTCTTCCATACCAATGCATATCATAAACAATGATTTCGTAATGTAATCTTCTTTCCAATTTGATATCATCTGATTGAATTTCCTAAGTTGTTGATTCAGACTCAACTACACAAAAAAATAATAATAATTAAAACCATGCATTACAAAGATTCGAGGATGTTGTTTATAATTAATTAACAAAATATATAATGACAGTACTAATTAATTAATCAATTATGAATAAGAATATTTACCATACTAATACTTTGTATATATATATAAGTAATTCAGTAAGCTTACAGATCCTGTGGGACTCCCAAGTATACCAGCTTTGTCTACGGCAAAGCTAGCTCCTCGTGAGAGATCAGCGCCGGGTTGATACGCCGGCGGTAAATCGTGCGAAATCCCCATGAATTTTGCTGTCATGTTATTCACTCCTCATCAATTTTATTATAGTATATATGATTACTTAAAAAAAAAATCTAAAAATAATATCTAATCTTATTTCTAATCTTTAGAGTAAAGCATTATCTATCCCTGTTTATTTATTTTTTCGAGTGGAACAGTTTCCTCAACTATTTAAGAATATTAATTAGCATTGTCTTACCGATAAAGTCCGGGACAATTTTGCCATCCGAAAATTTGCCGTTGGGGTCATCTCGGGATTTACCATAAGGCCAGAAGTTTTGAGGAAGTACAGCCTTTGTGAGGTGCTTTCTATTTCCGGCGTCGAAGTTGGAATCGCCGAATGTGAACAATGCCACTGACGGGATATTTTGTCCGGCGACGGTGATGGGGTTGTGGAACAGTGTGAATATGAAAAGTGCCCCTAGAACAGTCCCGAAATTACAGCTGCTTGCCATTCTTTTTCGAAGATAGGAATGTTTTAAAAGATAATGTATAGTAAGTTCCTCTGTCCACTACTAGATTTATATAGTAAAATACTCGTAATTAAAAGATATTTTTTTGAAGAGTTTGTTACAGTTTACAAATTAAGAGTGATCGAACTCATTTTTAAAGGCATGTTTTGTAGTAAGTGTCATGTCAAATTACAGAAAACAAAGCGACAGCGTTGCGATGTGGAAGTGTTCACTCACTATTCAGTCTCTCACGTGTTTGATATGTCAAACCACTTGAAACTAATTTTACTTGTACCTAACTTTCTGAACAAAAATCAGTCACGTTTAAAATTATAATTTTTTTTTATCAATTATATGTACCTAATTATATGTATTTACTTATGAATATCTTAGGGGGAAAATGTGTATCAAACTAACTAACTAAAAAATATTTTAAGTTACAAAAAATAATAATATTCTCAATTTTTAATATAAAATTAATTATATCACTTTTATAGAAAAAGAAATTTTTTTAAACCAACTAAAAACTGCCAAATTTATAAAAATTAATATTTGATAAATTAATAATTATTTTGAGTTGTAAATTAAATAGTTTAAAATACAGAATGATACAAACACTACAAAAAGTTGAATTAAATCACTTAATTTACAACACAAACTGAAATGATACTTTTTAAATCATTTATTTACAAATGAGATAAATATTAATAATTTAGTATCATTTATAATAAATATGCTATCACTAACTAATTTAACAACTGTTCATTACTCCTTTCTTGTCTCTTTACTTTCCCTTGAATTTTTCTATTTTTTCAATCAATTTAGTTTATTTATTAAAATCGCCCATTTTGAAATTAATTGATCATAATCATTCATGACTATTTGAAGCCATACAAATTATCTTCTTACGATTCGAGATGTCCGACAAATTAGACCCAAAGATTCGCTGGTCGAGATGAGAGAAACTAAATCGCAAATTTAATTTTTGATTTGGTGGAAATATCAGTTAGAAAATAATGTCTACGTTGGCGATAAAACATGTGAAATTGTCAATACGTGTTAGTTCAACTGTAGACACACGATTACCAAAAAAAAGAATGTAGACAGTAGACACACTAATGGAAAATAAGTGACATCGTTTTCGTAACTAGTATTTCATAATCATAGCTTAATTAAGCTTTAATTAGTTAGGCGGAAGAAAGGAAGCTTTACTTGGGTAAAGAAGATAAAAAGTGATGTACGAGAAAAAAAAAAGCTGGCTATAGAATGGACAAGACTTTTTAATGATTCACATTTATTATTCAACAATAAACAACCACCATGCATATCTAATCTTTTAGTGAGACTAGCTTTTCCAGGGGTCGACTGGTGAGAAGTTAGAGTAAATAAAGTAAGGTAATACTATAGAGTAACTGAGAGGAAATAATGAAAATGAAAAGTTAGTTGAAAACAGATATTTATAGTTTTATATTTTCTCTGTTTTTTTTGTTGTCTTTAGTTTAAATAACACAAATTAATAAAAATATTATTTTATTTAAAACAGACAATCACAAAAAGTAACTACAGTCATTTATTAATTTTTTGTTACTTTTTCAATTTAGAATCAATGATAAATTTTTTAATCAAAATATTTTAATAATTTTTCTATCAAAATTTTCAAAACATACAAAAAAATTGAAACAAAATCTAATTTTTAAAACAACAAAAAAAGGAAAGTGTATCTTAGGCTGAGTATGAGAGTAAACATTATCTTTTATTGTTTCATTTGATCGGTAGAAGTTAGAGGAAATTAGAGTAACCGTATATTTTTTACTCCATATTTTACGCTAGTCAAACACCCTAGATTAAAAAAGCGAGGCGATGTAAAATATAAAGTTTAAAAATGTTTTCGATAAAAAAGTTATTTTAATAACTCGAGTTGTTGGCAAATCATAATTTAATAATTCGCAGAAAGTCGCCGATCGAGGTGAATACATTCAGCTGAACCATATATGAAGTTACCATATTATATGAAGTGCAAATTTTTTAACAAATAGTTCCTGCTCTCACAGAGAAGGTTCGTTTGAATTAACATAATGACACTAGAAAACTACAAGTCGTGATATGATTCTTCAATAGATCTATAGTCTTTGATAGATCGTAACTTACATGGAATAAAAGTGCTTCTGTGTTCTTGTTCCTTTTGCAAGTTTGCAAAGAGTTGGCATAAATAATTTAAATATGAAGAATTAAATTTAAATTAAATATATCAAACTGATCATTAATATTATTAAAATACTATATAATTGATTTAAAAATTGACTAGTCTCTCTGATTAATTTTAGAATTAGTAGTTTTTTGTATTTTAATAATTGTCATTTTAGAAATTTTTTTTTTTTAAATTAGTTGATGTTTTTAAATGTTAATGGAAAATTTAATAATTTTTAATGTTTTTAAACATATTTATATTATATAAAATATCATATATATTAATTGATTTATGTTTAAGTGTATAAATAAGTATGTTTAAGTATATAGATAATAGTATTTTGTTTTGAAAAGTAATAAATTAATTAGTTTTTTAATTTGTGTGTATTTTTTAAAAAATAACAACTAAAAAATATGGAAGGAATATGAGGCCAAAATTAGTTTAGATGACGATGGATAAGACAGAGAAACTACATTTTTAATTATTATCTTTTTATAGAAATAACGAGGTAGTTAGCACGTGGAAATTTTTTATACGTCTGCAACTCCATATGCATGGAGGGAAGCGAAGATGAACATGCCATCATCCATATAGTACGAAAATAACAGTTTTCAAAAAAATATTATTTCGACTAAAGAAATAATTCCACTTCTAATGAACTAGCAGAGAAAAAGTCTTCACAGTAAATTTTCTGTTAAAAGAAATGAAAACGTTGGTCACGTGGGGCTTCATCACCACAACTAATCAACTATTAACTAACTAAACCACCGTCCACAGTAGAAACTCAGATCAAACAAAGACGACGTCGCTTCCGTTACTCTCTGAGCTTTCTCCATCAATGGCGGCGAGTTCCAAATCTCACCTCTTCTCTCTCTCTCTCTCCTTCTTCTTCTTTATCTTACTTCTTCTTGCTTCCCCCACCGTCACCTTCGCTCAGACGCTCTTCGTCTTCGGGGACGGTTCTTACGACGCTGGCAACAAACAGTTCGTGTCTTCGAACCGTGTCGACGCTAGCTTTCCTCCTTATGGAATCACTTTAGGAGAAGCTACTGGACGGTGGTCTGATGGTCTTATCGTTCCAGACTATCTTGGTAAGTTAGTATTGTTTTGACCAGTTCTTGAAACCGACACGACTACTACTCTTGAGGTTTAGTCTCATTCTTTATTGTTCAACGCAGCTAGTTTCATGGGGATCCCTCAAATCCCTCCGATTCTCCGTAGCACGGCGGATTTCTCTCACGGAGCTAACTTCGCCGTCGCTGAAGCCACCGTTCTTGGCTCTCCTCCGGAGACGGTAATATCACCTTTCAAGTTGCTCTTCTTGCTTTGGAAACACGTTTCTAGTCAAATCTGGAGTTAGGTTTGACTTTTTGTGGTCTTTATTACAATTTATCAAGAAACAATCTGAAACTTTGTGACGAACAAGTGTAGAGACTGCTTTAGTAGAAAGAGATTAGGATGGTAGAAATTAGGTCAACGCTTGAAGTAGCTTGGAGTTTAGGTTAAATAGATCTTTTGAATGATTTTTTGTTTTTTTTTTGTACAGTTGACTTTGTCACAACAAGTGATCAAGTTCTCTGAAAGCAAGAACAAGTGGACATCTGAAGCACGTTCTAAAGCTATCTATTTGTTCTACATCGGCTCTGGTGATTACTTGAACTATGCCAAGAACAATCCTAATCCCTCTGATGATCAGAAACATGCTTTTGTGGACCGAGTCATCGCTGCTATAGAAGCAGAACTAAAGGTACCCCAAAAACAAACAAAGATATGTCTGATGTTTGTCGGTTTGTTGTCTTATTTGCCGACGACTTTTCAGGTGATTTACGGGTCTGGAGGAAGGAAATTCGCGTTACAGAACTTGGCACCGTTGGGTTGCTTACCGGCAGTGAAACAAGCAAACGGAAATGTTCAGGAATGCGTGAGTTTGCCTTCGGAGATGGCGGCTTTGCATAACAAGAAGCTCTTGCAGCTCTTGGTTGAACTTTCAAGTCAACTCAGTGGTTTCCAATACTCGTTTTTCGACTTCTTCAGCTCCATCCAAAACAGAGTTATCAAGTCTAAGACTTACAGTTAAGTCATTCACATCATCATCGTTCATGACCATATTGAACATTTGAAACAAATGTTGTGACATTTCTCGTTTCTGATGCAGCATTCGAGACGGGAATAGCTGCTTGTTGTGGAACTGGCTCTGTCAATGGAAGCAGTTGCTCGGCTAACAATGTATGCACTAACCCTGAAGATTATCTCTTCTTCGACGGTAAGCATTTGACACAAGAAGGGAACCTTCAGGCTGGTCATTTGATGTGGGGAGCAGATTCGGAAGTGATTGGACCCAACAATCTCAGGGAGCTTCTTTTCCTTCCTCTGGACACTCCAGTCACCTTAGCTGATATACAGGAAGCTATAGCTGCCACAATGCCAAAGCAGATGAAAATAGAGAGCCTTTATGATATCAAGAAGATGGAACTGGAGATGGGGAATCACTGGCTTTATCAAGTTAACAGAGCTAGCTCATTTCTGTTCTAAGGTCGTGTTGCATTATATTTGATCAAAGCCAGTGTAACAAAACGAACAAAACAAGAAAACTGAGGCAGACATCTTTTTTTTAGTTTTGCAATAAAACAATCGGCCTTGAGTTCAAGATAGCCCAATCTTGGGCCAATCTGGATCTCCTCTTCAGGCAGCATTGTATTTCCAACTAATAATCTAAAATCTCTCACATCATATATTGTGACTTAGATTACTATATGTTTTGCTGACAAATAAAATTAGGTGAATTATTCATGACATATTAAAGAACTAGGTATTATTCACGGTCTAGAGAGTAGATATATTTCGTTATAGCTACTTGAATAGATATGGATCTAGTGGATAAGGCCCTGTTTATTTACAGAACAGTATCACCGTACTTGATGTTCACTCTCAAGATTCTTCCGATTACAAACTACAAAACACACACACGAAAAGCAAAAAAAATAAAATAAATAACCGGTCTGACTCTAAACCGTTTTAAGAAACCGATATCTGAACCGACTTAGACTTGGGTGGCTGGGGTGGTAGCTTATCAACGTTGACTGTCAAAACCCCATCTTGATACTTAGCCTTGACGGCACACACGTCAGCATCTTCCGGTAAACGAAACTTCTTCACTAGATTCTGAGGAAGTCTCCTCTCGAGTCTAATGTACTTGCATCCTTCTTCGCTCTCATGATGATGGTGATCCTCCTCTCTCTTCCTCTTCCCGTTACTCTTTATCACCAGAGTCCTCTCTTCCTCTATCGTTACCTATTAAAATATCATCCTAGTTAAATCTTTGTTTCACACCAATAAGTACACGTGTCTATCTGAGCGTGTTGTGTTGTGTAATACCTGGATGTCGGATTTGGACAGTCCGGGTATGTCCATGTAGAAGATGTACTCTTTGGGAGATTCCAATATGTCGATAGGGATGTTGTTATTGCTTCCTCTTTGATTCTCGTTACCTGAACCGGAGCGGGAAATGGGAAAGATCAACTTCTCGATCGTCTCCGGCAAGCCAAACAAGTGGTTCATCGCGACATCACTCATTTTGATTGAATCTTCTTCTTCTTTCTTGCTCTAAGTTTGTCGACTTCGATTCGTTCGTTTTTGAATTATAGCGACTATTTTCGCTCCATATATAAAAGAGAGATACACCTGGAAAGTTCCAGATGGAAAAATCTAGAAGCTGCTACTGATCTCAAGCGTACACGTGTACTTGGCTGGCTGGCTTTATCAATTTCATTATATTGGGCCTTGATATCAAGCCAACAGCCCATTGGATCTTATTATTTCTTATTTTTAATCATTTTTGGGTCAGTATGTAAAATTAAATTTATTGGGCAATCAAATTTGTGAAGCCCATAGGTCAGTGGATCTGATTTATTATTCCTAACCGTGTTTATTTTACGGTCTGGGCGTTTGAACCGAAACCGAAGTACCGATCGAAACAGAACCGAAATAACGGAACTGAAACCGAACCGAATGTTAATAAAATACCCATTGGATATTAAATAAAAAACTTATGGTTACCCGAACCGAACTGGAACCGAACCGAGAACCGAACGGTTACCCCAATACCCGAAATATAATTTATATACCTAAAAATATTAGTTATGTTTAGATTTAAAATAACCAAATAATTAAAATTAATTAAATATTTTTAGAAAAACCGAATTATTTAAAAATATCTGAAATTCTTTTACCCAAAATATCCGAAAAACCCGAAAAAAACTGAAATATCTAAATTATCCGACATTTTACCTGAATTATTTGATATTTTTATCTGAATTACCTTAAAAGTATTAA
>ASZH01045140.1:0-11140 GCA_000411075.1 Sisymbrium irio | reverse complement strand
TTTTCAAAGACTTTTATTTTATTTTCTAAGTCCTTTCCGAGCTAAACCACTTGGGAGCTCAAGAGTTATTTTTAATTTCTAGCTAAGCCTAAAAACCTAAGTATAAAAGGTTAAACACTTGTTATTTTTCATTTACACAACTTTTTAATCAAAAACTCTTTGAGAGAAATCTTTTCTTTCTTGTTCTTCTTGAACATTGCTGTTGCTTGAAGGGTTTCTTCAATCAACAAACCCCTTTTGGATGTTCTTGTGCGTCATATCAAGAAGCCTTGAGGCCGGGAATATCAGAGGACCATCCGCAACCTCAGTGCGACCCAGCGATCCATCCTTTTGGAGCTTTCACTCCAAGTCTATCTCCACGATCAGAAGTACCAAAAGAAGCATTCTTGGCTCAACTCCTATCAAAACCGCATCTACATTGGTTAGGTTATTCCAAAATTTCCTTCTCTACGAAGAGGACTGGATCTCACTTATGGTATTCCACCAAAAGACACATTCCTCGAACTACTCGATGGTTGACTATAACTGTACCGACCCATCCCTGTGTACGGATACAAATACCGAATTATAGCAGTTTTTGATGTTTTAGAGAGGGAGTGTGCCTTTTTAGAGAGAGAGAGCGCCATCGTATTTGTCAAAAATTAGGGTTACCTTCATCGAAACTGCATATTATATAAAAAAAATTTTAGCAAGTAGACTTCTTTAGACGTCTACGAGGTAGACTTCCAACTGAAGTCTGCCAATCGTAAACCCTAATTTGAATTTTCCAGCCTAATTGACCTTTGATGGTTGTAGTTTACTTGTTTTTGTGTAATCTTAATTTATAAAGATGATAATATGTGTTCTACATCTGATTTAAACAACAAAATTACCAAATAATTTTTTTCATTTTTTCTTAATTAAAATTTAAGCTATATTTAGCAAGTAGACTTCTTTAGACGTCTACGAGGTAGACTTCCAAATCGTAAACCATAATTTGAATTTTCCAGCCTAATTGACATTTGATGGTTGTAGTTTACTTTTTTTTGTGCAATCTTAATTTATAAAGATGATAATATGTGTTCTACAGCTGATTTAAACAACAAAATTACCAAATATTTTTTTTCTCTTTTTTCTTAATTAACATTTAAGCTATATTTAGCAAGTAGACTTCTTTAGACGTCTACGAGGTAGACTTTCAACTGAAGTCTGCCAATTGCAAACCCTAATTTGAATTTTCCAGCCTAATTGACTTTTGATGGTTGTAGTTTACTTGTTTCTGTGCAATCTTAATTTATAAAGATGGTAATATATGTTCTAAAGCTGATTTAAACAAAAAAATAACCAAACAATTTTTTCGTATTTTCTTAATTAAAATTTAAGTTATATTTAGCAAGTAGACTTTTTTGAACGTCTATCGGGTAGACTTCTAACTGAAGTTAACCATTCAGACTTTTTCATTAGACTTTCCAAGGTTATCGCAGTCATTTCCGGTTCAGTTTTTTATTTGTTTTCGAGGGTGTCAACTGTAATGTCACTATTTTTGGGATATATTTTTGCTTGACTTTGAATTTATGGTCTAATTTCTTATTCAAACTCAAAAAATATCAAAAATAGCAATTTCCCCTGACTAAAACCATTATACTTTTTTTTAGATGTTTTGTTATACTCTTTTCTTTTCTGCTAGAATTCCTATTTCAGTTTTAGACCATTTTAGGTCACTTCTCATGTTATTTCTTGACCAATTTTGTCCTTCACAAATTCTTCTTTTTTTTTTTTTTAATCTAGATGTGTGATCCAAAAACTCATCTTCTTCTCTCTTTTTCTGACATTCTTTCCGATTTCTAACACATCACTTCTCAACTCCTGAGTATTGAATTTTTTCGTTTTTCTCGTGTCAATTGGATAAGTAGCGCAAATAATAATCTATCGAGTTTGAATACTCATCTAACTTTGTAAATCTGTCAAGACTGACTTTCAAAATCCATTCAATAAATGCGAAACGAAAATTTTCTAATCCTAACACATAAATGACAGAACCAAACCGAAAATGACTCATGGAATTTCCAGCTCACTTTAGTTAGTTACAAAAAGTCCCACCGAATATGCATAAAATCGAAACTTTCGAAAAAAAAAAGAAAATAGAAGTAAGAAATCGTTGAGGGGAAAGTAGAATGTTGTTAGAATCAAAACTAATAAATAAAACAAAAAGTTAGAGGTATGTTAATATAATAGTATACTCTAATCTGACGGTCCATTTATACACATGTCCCTACATATACCATACAAAAGATTAATGTAGGTACTTATTAGTTGAATCCAGAAACTGTTCACTTTCTACTTCATACGGAGTATGTATGTACATATATATATATATACACATTACATTTAAATATAAAACTAGGTCTAGGCATTTTGTTTTTTAGTCTGCAAATTTAATTTTATTGGATAAAGAAGTCCATGATACATAGAGGTAAACTTGAAGAATTTTAGTTCAATTTCATATCAATTCTTTTCCATTCTAGATCAGTTCAAAAATTAATTTTAATTTGGAGAATTAGTAAATATCTAAAAAAAAAAAATATTTCAATTGGATCTGGATCAGTTTAAATTTGTATCATCTAAAAATTTAAAATATATCTTAAAATCCAAAATGTATCTAAAACCCCAAAAAATATCTGAAATTTTGAAAAATACCAAAAAAATCGAAATATATCTGAAAACCATGAAAAATATCAGAAAGCCCTAAATATCAGAATTGTTTTTTTAAATACCCAAAATTTTTACATATATACCAAAAACCCAGGAAAATATTAAACAAAATACCAAAAACATAGTCGTACAAAATAAATTCAATCGAAGAAAAAAAAACACAGTTGTAAATCAAAAAATAACTAAAAGTAACTAGTACAAACGATTGATGTAGGTACTTATTAGTTGAATCGAGAGAGACTGTTCACTCTTTTATTTTATTTTTATTTTAATCCACGAAAAGAAAAAAAAAAAGAAACATTTGTTTTTTTCCCGCTTAGTATTAATTAGCCTCCCTTCTCCTCAACTGTTATTTCACCTTTAACGTACATATAATAGAGAGAGAGAGAGAGAGACAGAAAAATCCAGAGGTAAAAAAAGAGAGAGAAATAAGCGCATTAATGGCAACTTCACCTACCAGTGTTATCTCGTGGTGAGAGATTAATCTGACCGAAAGAAGAAGAAAGAGAGTGTGAGAGAAAGCCAAAAACAAACCTCATCTCTCTACTCTCTCTCTCTCTCTCTGTGCGGCGATGTGGAACTCGACGGAGAACGCATTCTCGCGTTCGACGTCGTTTAAAGACGAAGTAGAAGACGAAGAAGAGCTTCGATGGGCAGCGTTACAGCGTTTACCTACTTACTCACGGATCCGACGTGGCATTTTCAGAGATGTGATTGGTGAACATAAAGAAATCAGAATCGGTAATCTTGAAGCTAGCGAACAACGTCTTCTCCTCGATCGTCTTGTTAATTCAGTCGATCATGATCCTCAACAGTTCTTCGCTCGCGTCAGAAAGAGATTCGACGCGTAATTATTCATTTCATTTTTATTTCTATTCTTAAATTATTATTTTCTTTTTTTTTTCTCTCAGTTTTGAAATTTTAAGTGGAAAAAATTATTGGCAGAGTGGATTTGAAATTTCCGAAGATTGAAGTTCGATTTCAGAATTTGATGGTGGAATCATACGTTCATGTTGGAAGTCGAGCGTTACCGACGATTCCTAATTTCATCATTAACATGGCAGAAGTAATCTAATTTCCTACAATTTTTTTCTAATATTTTACATCTCATCATTTCATTATATAACATTGCAGAATTGCGGAATGGCAAAAAAAAAGTTAATTCGGCAAAAAAATCTATTGAATTTTCAGCTTTTTAGCTTAATGAATTATTTTTTTTTGTAATTTTTTTCATCTATGGTCTTCTTTTTTATGTTTTGTTTCTCATTTCACAATTTTTTCATAATTGGTAGGATATTTGTGGAGTTACTTTTTTAAATACAATTCTCCCATTCCTCAAAATTTGATGAGGAGCAAAAGTTCTTATTTTTCTATTTTTCTATTTTTTTAGTTTCTCAAATGAGATTTTGTTTAGTTTTTTTTTCTTCATTTTTCCTATTCCTCGTTAAGTCACCAGCCTATATGTTTTGGCGATTTTATTTTCATCTTCTAGTTTTGTATTGTCTTTGTGTTATTAATAAGAAAAGTTTTGTTTAAACAGGCTTTTTTAAGGAATATACGTTTGTATGGTGGAGAAAGAAGCAAGTTAACGATCTTAGACAATGTCAGTGGAATTATTAGACCTTCGAGGTATATTAATATATAGTATAACATTTATTTTGTAATAAATTGTTCTCATAAGAATTTTCTATTTTTGTACAATTCTGAATGTCTTGCTTTTGCAGATTGACACTTTTACTTGGTCCTCCAAGTTCCGGGAAGACAACACTACTCTTAGCTTTAGCTGGACGCCTTGGAAACAATCTTCAGGTAGTAGAACAATGGTGACAGAATCTTTGCTAGAACTATTACAAATATTCTTGTTGTGTGTTTGAGATATTTATCTTGGTTGTATTCGTATCTGAAGACATCAGGGAAAATAACATACAATGGATACAATCTCAAAGAGATAATCGCGCCAAGAACGTCTGCGTATGTTAGTCAACAGGATTGGCATGTGGCAGAGATGACAGTGAGACAGAATCTCGAGTTTGCTGGTCGTTGTCAAGGTGTTGGATTCAAATATGGTAAGTAGTAAGTAAGAAGCAGTGTGATTTGTGTGTGTGGAGTGCATTATCTACTTAGTTAGATATTAAAAATAAACAAACTGTAAAACAGATATGCTAGTGGAGCTAGCAAGAAGGGAAAAGCTTGCAGGAATAGTACCTGATGAAGATCTTGATATATTCATGAAGGTAACTTCTTTTTTAAGTCAAAGGCTAATTCCATTTCTTTTATAGATTTAATGATGCCCTTGGTTCGTAATAATTTTTCGAACTCTCTCTCTAGTCCTTAGCTCTTGGAGGACAAGAGACAAGCCTCGTCGTGGAGTATATTATGAAGGTATCCTCCAGAGTCTTTGACTAAAACTGGTAGACTTTGTATTAACTACATTTGGAGATGTGATGACCTTTTCTTTTTCAAACTGTTTCACAAAGTCTCATACATTAAATAAAGATTTTAGGGTTGGACTCATGTGCTGACACATTGGTTGGAGATGAGATGATTAAAGGAATCTCAGGAGGGCAGAAGAAACGTCTCACAACAGGTGTGCATGTGTTCATTCTTTATTTCGTCCATATTAGACAATTTAGCGCTTGACTATTGCTAATTGAGTGGGATTGGATTCACACAGGGGAACTGTTAGTAGGTCCAGCAAGAGTTCTTTTTATGGATGAAATATCGAATGGTTTAGATAGTTCAACGACTCATCAGATTATCATGTATATGAGGCATTCAACTCATGCACTCGAAGGAACCACTGTTATTTCATTACTCCAACCTTCTCCAGAGACTTACGAGTTATTCGACGATGTTATCCTTATGTCCGAGGGACAGATTATTTACCAGGGCCCTCGTGACGAGGTTCTTCACTTCTTTTCATCGTTGGGATTTAGTTGCCCCGAGAGGAAAAATGTAGCAGATTTCTTGCAAGAGGTAATGTGTTAAAGAGATTGAAGTAGAGACTAATATGTTCTATTTTTAAAAAATTTATGAGTTTCTGTTAATAGGTTACTTCGAAGAAAGACCAGCAGCAGTACTGGTCAGTCCCTTTTAGGCCTTATCGTTATGTACCTCCTGGAAAGTTTGCTGAAGCTTTTCGTTCTTATCCAACCGGTAAGAAGTTGACAAAGAAACTCGAGGTTCCATTTGATAAACGGTTCAATCATTCAGCCGCTTTATCAACATCCCAATACGGTGTTAAGAGGAGTGAACTTCTGAAGATCAACTTCTCCTGGCAGAAGCAACTGATGAAGCAGAATGCGTTTATTTATGTGTTCAAGTTTGTTCAGGTTTGTCTCTAAATGATTCCTCTTCATGTAGTTAATAAACTAAGTACTTTATTTAACTCACCCTCTTTACACACTACGCATTTGCAGCTTCTTTTAGTTGCCTTGATCACAATGACTGTCTTTTGCCGGACAACCATGCATCACAACACTATTGATGATGGCAACATCTATCTTGGATCGCTTTACTTCTCCATGGTCATCATTCTCTTTAACGGATTCACAGAGGTTCCAATGCTAGTAGCCAAGCTTCCCGTCCTTTATAAGCACAGAGACTTGCATTTTTATCCAAGTTGGGCTTATACATTACCTTCTTGGCTTTTGAGTATTCCTACTTCAATATATGAGTCTGCCACATGGGTGGCAGTCACATATTATACAATCGGATACGATCCACAGTTCTCAAGGTACGTACATTCTCCTAAAAGACGAACTGGATAAGGATTTATTGCTTAATAAAAGTTAAAAGTGGACTCTTCTGTTCTTCAGGTTTCTTCAGCAGTTCTTGCTGTACTTCCTTCTGCATCAGATGTCTTTGGGTCTTTTCCGTGTGATGGGTTCTTTAGGTCGACATATGATCGTCGCTAATACGTTTGGGTCCTTTGCAATGCTGGTGGTCATGACTCTTGGAGGCTTTATTATTTCCAGAGGTCTTCATACCCTTTCTTGGAGTCCTTAAAAACTTTCTCCTTTACAACATGAATATTCATTTCTGTTGTTTGATTTCTCAGATAGCATACCTTCCTGGTGGATTTGGGGCTACTGGGTCTCTCCTCTGATGTATGCTCAAAACGCAGCTTCTGTGAACGAGTTCCTCAGCCCTTCTTGGCAAAAGGTGAATATATTACCAAAATATCTACTCTAACTTACTCTTTTTCAACCTATAATTTATAGAATGTGGTATAACTATTGTAGTTAATGGTTGTTTTTTTTCTATCTATGAAGAGAGCTGGGAATCACACCAACGACTCTCTTGGTTTAGCAGTACTGCAAGAAAGAAGTTTGTTCTCTGGGAGCTACTGGTATTGGATTGGTATTGGTGCATTGCTTGGATACACAATTCTTTTTAACTTGCTCTTTACGCTGTTCTTAGCTTACCTCAACCGTAAGCTTCTCCTTTTTTTCTTTCTACCTAAAAACCAACTACCTACAACTATAAACCACTGTGCTAATCTTGTTCATATCGTTTGTAAACTATTAATAGCTTTAGGTAAGTTACAAGCTGTTGTATCCAGAGAAGAGTTGGACGACAGGGAAAAGAAAAGGAAAGGTGATGAGTTTGTTGTGGAACTTAGAGAATACTTACAGCATTCAGGCTCAATACATGGTGAGTGAAACAAAACGTTTTCCTTTCTCATCTGTTTACTGAATTGAAAAAAGCTAATGCTTATAGTTATATTGGTCCAGGAAAATATTTCAAGAATAGAGGCATGGTTCTCCCGTTTCAACCACTCTCTTTGTCTTTCAGCAATGTCAATTACTATGTGGATATTCCATTGGTATGTAACAGGTTTCTACATTGTATTTTGAATGCATTATAATATGGCTAGCTCATGGAAGGAAATTTTCAGGGACTAAAAGAACAAGGGATACTAGAAGATAGGTTGCAGCTACTTGTGAATATTACTGGAGCTTTTAGACCAGGCGTGCTTACTGCATTGGTGGGAGTAAGTGGTGCTGGTAAAACAACGCTCATGGATGTTTTAGCTGGAAGAAAAACCGGTGGGACAATCGAAGGAGATGTGTACGTATCTGGTTTCCCCAAAAGGCAGGAAACTTTTGCAAGAATCTCAGGCTATTGTGAGCAGAACGATGTTCATTCTCCATGCCTAACTGTTGTTGAGTCTCTCCTTTTCTCGGCATGCCTTCGTTTACCATCAGATATTGACGCAGAGACACAAAGGGTAACAACTTTTCGATTATCTTTCGATCATTTACTCATATGCTTGTCTTGGATTATGCTGACATCTCTACACTTTTAAATTCTTGAGGCGTTTGTCCATGAGGTGATGGAGCTAGTGGAGTTGACTTCCTTGAGTGGAGCATTAGTGGGCTTACCTGGAGTTGATGGCTTATCAACTGAACAGAGGAAAAGGTTAACAATAGCGGTCGAGCTAGTTGCAAACCCTTCTATAGTATTTATGGATGAACCAACTTCAGGATTGGATGCAAGAGCTGCTGCTATTGTGATGCGGACTGTTAGAAATATTGTTAACACTGGAAGAACCATCGTCTGCACGATTCATCAACCTAGCATTGATATTTTTGAGTCATTCGACGAGGTTAGTTTGTTCAAACAATTGATTTGAATAATGAAACAAACAGTCTGCAGAATTGTTATAAAGTCCCTTGTTTATGTAGCTTTTGTTCATGAAACGTGGTGGAGAGCTCATATACGCCGGTCCACTTGGCCAGAAGTCTTGTGAGCTTATCAAGTATTTCGAGGTAGCCTTAGTTTCTTTGTTCTTGATCCATAAGTTCTTGCCATTTTTTAATAACTTACATGCAAAATTGAGTCTTGATCTGTTATTCCTTAGTCTAATGACGGGGTGCAAAAGATAAAAACCGGCCATAATCCGGCAGCATGGATGCTTGACGTCACTTCTTCGACCGAGGAACACCGTCTTGGTGTTGATTTTGCTGAGATTTACAAGAACTCAAATCTCTGTCGGTAAGTGACTGACTTTCCTCATTTATTCAAGAATTCAGATATGTTTTTTAGATGTTTGGTTTTACCTTATTACCACCATCTACGTTCAATTGTAGACGCAACAAGGAGCTGGTCGAAGGACTCAGCAAGCCAAGTAATGTTTCAAAAGAACTAGAGTTTCCGACAAGATACTCTCAGTCGTTCTACAGTCAGTTTGTTGCTTGTCTGTGGAAACAAAACTTGTCATATTGGCGAAACCCTCAATACACAGCAGTTCGATTCTTCTACACCGTGGTTATCTCTCTAATGCTTGGAACAATATGTTGGAAATTCGGCGCCAAAAGGTATTTACTATCATCCACTTCTATGAGTGCGCGTGTAAGGTTGTTTACGGCTAAAGCAACGTTTTTAACCATTCATACATTTTGTCATGTGTAGGGACACTCAACAACAGTTATTCAACGCAATGGGATCGATGTACGCTGCGGTTCTCTTCATTGGAATCACCAACGCAACCGCTGCGCAGCCAGTTGTTTCCATTGAAAGATTTGTTTCATACCGTGAGAGAGCAGCGGGAATGTACTCCGCACTTCCTTTTGCATTTGCACAGGTCACACATGTGTTTATTTTCTTTCTTTCTCACCGTTGAGTTTTGAGAAAAATATTCAACAAAGGAAAATTGCTGATTATTGCAGGTGTTTATAGAGTTTCCATACGTGCTAGCACAATCCACTATATACAGTACAATATTCTACGCAATGGCCTCGTTCGAATGGTCGGCGGTGAAGTTCTTGTGGTACTTATTCTTCATGTACTTCTCGATAATGTACTTCACCTTCTACGGGATGATGACAACAGCAATCACTCCAAACCACAACGTTGCTTCAATTATAGCTGCTCCTTTTTACATGCTCTGGAACCTCTTCAGCGGTTTCATGATCCCATACAAGGTATAGTAGCTAAGACACTTACACTAATAGCTCATTCAGAATTATTGAAAAATGACTCTTATACACTTTCCGGTTTAGAAGTTGGTAAAAGCGGTTTAATTGGTTAAAAAATACAAATTATTTGGTAGAAAAACTATGTTTTTACTTTGTCTTTGGATTGATTTGTACAGAGGATTCCATTGTGGTGGAGATGGTACTACTGGGCAAACCCTGTGGCGTGGACACTATACGGTTTGTTGGTGTCTCAATACGGTGATGATGAGAGACAGGTGAAGCTATCGGACGGTGTTCATCAAGTGATGGTTAAACAACTACTTGAGGATGTGATGGGGTACAAACATGACTTCTTGGGTGTCTCCGCTATTATGGTCGTCGCCTTTTGTGTCTTCTTCTCCGTTATCTTTGCTTTCGCCATTAAAGCATTCAATTTCCAAAGAAGATAGATTACCACATTCTCAACTACCCACAAACTCTCATTTATTAATCTATACATATACAAGAACCAACCTATTTATTTATTTGTATATTGGAGATTTTATACCCCAAAATGTAGGGTATTGCATAACTTTCTTCCATTCTTACATGTACGGATCAATAAAAGCTTGTGTTGTGTACTATTTGTTTTTTACTTGTTTCTTCGTAATTGTGTATACGGTATCTATAATCCATTTGTAAATTAAATATCAGGATAAGGAGTTATGGATCTTAATTAGGTCAAAGATTTCTATATGGAGGTCAACCTTTAGAAATTTTAATCTTTTTTTAGAAAACAGAAAGTTCAATTTTAAAAATAACATTTGTTACGAAAGGAAGTCTAAACTTATGACACAAGAGAATCAACTCATTCGTATTACCACTAAGGGCAAGGCATAAATAATTTTGCTTGAGCTTTTCATTACTAACATGAGTTACATTTGATTTAATTTGAGTTATGTATCTAACTCATAGATAACTCAAAATTGATTTTTATCATTAATTAATTTATTTTTATTTATTTAGAGAATGAGTTTTCATATGTTATTAGGTAATTTTCCCGCACGTTTATGCGGGTAATAGTTTTTCACTTTGTATTTAATGTGCAGATTTGTGTGGTTAATTAAAAATATAAAAACGTGAAATATTTTTTATTATATAACGTTAAAAAATAAGTTAAGGTGGAGAAAAATTATAAATAAGGAGAATTTTATCTGAAAAATAATAATGAATATTGGTGTAAATTTAAAATGATGTGTTATGGAAAACATAATAATGTTAATAAGTAACAATGAACAATCAATTATTGTTCTCAACTGTGAGTAACATGTGACAAATTGAGATTTTCTTTATATTGACATATTTATAATGTTTTACTTATGTCGCACTTTATATTCATATTAGTTATATATTTAATTATTTTCTACTTTTTCACATTTTATATATTATTAATATATTCATAATATTCAAACATTATTTGTCATTAAAGATTTATCTCTCTCTCTCTCAAATATATATATATATATATATATCTTTCTCTCTCCCTC
>ASZH01045139.1:0-11120 GCA_000411075.1 Sisymbrium irio | reverse complement strand
CCAGCGGTCAGCCACAGCGGCCATACTCCAACCGCTGTGGACATTTTGAGCGACTAATTAATGCATTGACCAGCGTTGACCTCGCAGTTTGAGCCCATTTAGGCTTTGGTTAGGCCCAGATTTGTTGGGTTAACCTAGTTTTAGTTTTCTACTATAAATAGTCTTAAAAACCTAATTAGAAAACATCATTTTATCCTTTGGACAAACCCTAAATCTTGTATTAACTTTTTTTAATCTAAGGCAATTATCTTTTTCTTTTCTTGAGCTCTTATTTGATTTTCTTGTTTATCTTTGTATATTCATGATCAATCTTCCTTTCTTTATGGGATTAAGGGTGATTATGGGTATTAGTGAGTAGTTATCTTTAAGAGATGATTGGGAATGTTTAGTGCTTCTTTAAGTTTTTCCTATCTATTGGATGTTGTTTAATACTTGAATCATTGACAAAATCTTTGGTTCATGATCTTGTGGTTTTTCTTGCACTGAAGGTGTTTGTAAAAATGTCTAGGCATAATCCTTTTAGAGCTCTTGTTGTTTAACCAATGGGAATTGATGTTAGACTTCATTAGTAGACTTTTAGACTTGTGTTCTTGCTAGATAATCTTGTATTTGCCAATGATGATTGATGCTTGTACTTGATTAGCTAATAATCATTTGCATGGAAGTGTGGTGATTAGCTTTGAGTCTAGGCATTTTAGGACAATTTTATTGTGTTGTTTGCACTACCCAATCATTGATTAGTCACCCTTGATAAATTACTTAGTCCCAAAGGTCTAATTTCCTTTTAATTGTTATAAATCCTCTGTTTTTAGCTTTGCTCTGTTTTGAATCTTTTGTCTACCAATTTGTGAACTTGTTCTAGTTTAGGATTGCTAGTTTCATGTACATTCTGATTGCACTTGAATTGAATTCTTTGCTGCATCTTGAGTGAGTTCAATCCTTCCTTTAGCTTGGTTTGATACCTCAATTGCTACAATGGCATGAGTAGTTGAGTAATTGATTGCTTGAGTAAAAACCTACTATCAGTACTCACTCAAACCAAACCTTCCATTGATCACTTAAGAGTGTTTGGTTGTGTGTACTTTGTCTTTGTACCTGGAGACAACAGGACAAGCTTGATGCTAAGAGCAGGAAATGCATGCTTCTTGGCTACTCTACCACCCAAAAGGGATACAAGTGCTTCATACCAGAAACATGGAAGGTTTTGGTGTCCAGAGATGTGAAGTTTATGGAGAACCAATGATACTATACTGAGAAGGATTGGTCCAGTCTTGAGAATCTCTCCCAATCCTAATCAGAATGTGCAGATAATCGGAGGACTTTGTTTGAGAAGTTGGGGATTCAGCCTTCTGCTCCTGTTCAGGCACTTCCAATTCCATCCAAGCATCCAACTGCTTCTCTTGATCCTAAGGGGGAGAATACTCGTGGTGAAATACAACATGATCAAGATGAACTGCCATCTGAAGATCAAACCATACAAGTTGAGCAACCTGAAAATGTGACTGTAGAACCAGAAGATGTAAATGGAGACCAGAAGAATTTACTTCCTCAATCCCAGCTGAGCATCCTTTGAAATTAAGAAGGAGTCAGAGGAGTCGTAGACCTTCCAGCTGGCTTGATACCAGAGTTTACTACAACTTTCAAGCAGTGGCTCATCCATCACAAGCAGTGTGTTCCTTAGCCCATATTCCTGAGGATCACCAAACATTCATGAGTGTCCTGGATCAGGAAGAGGTTCCAAAAAATTATGAAGAAGCCATGGAACTTAAGGTCTGGAGAGATGCAGTTGGAGAAGAAACAGCAGCCATGGAGAGAAACCACACATGGGATGAAGCTGACCTGCCTAAAGGAAAGAAGACAGTCAGCTCAGAATGGGTATTCACCATAAAATACAAGAGCAATGTAGAAATTGAAAGGTACAAGTCAAGGTTGGTGGCAAGGGGATTTACTCAGACATATGGAGAAGATTATAGAGACACATTTGCACCAGTTGCAAAACTCCATACAGTTTGAGTTGTTATGTCCGTTGCTATAAATTTGGATTGGGAAATGTGGCAAATGGATGTGAAAAATACCTTCCTTCAGGGGGAGCTAGAGGAGGAAGTGTACATGACTCCCCCACCTGCTCTCAAAGACATTATGCAACAAGGAAAAGTGTTAAGGCTGAGAAAAGCCATCTATGGATTGAAGCAATCCCCCAGAGCTTGGTACATGAAACTCAGTGTTACTTTCCTTGATAAAAGGTTCAGGAGGTCAGAAGCTGATCACACCCTTTTCACTCTCCAAAGTCAAAAAGGTAGATGGTATTATCATCTTTGGGAATAACAAGGTAGGAATCCAAGAAACCAAAAGCTATCTAAAATCTGTTTTTGATATTAAGGATCTTTGAGAACTTAGGTACTTCCTTGGGATAGAAGTATATAGATCAAATGAAGGTCTCTTCTTATCTCAGAGGAAATACACACTTGATCTTTTGAATGAAGCAGGAAAGGGAGATTGCAAACCAGCTAAGACTCCACTTGAAGATGCATACAAGAGTCATCAAATGGAGAAAGAAGAAAGCCAGCCATTTGAGGATCAAATGCTCTACAGAAGGGCTTGTAGGTAAACTAATATATCTCACACTTACTAGACCTGACTTATGTTTTGCTGTGGATCAGGTAAGCCAACATATGCAAGAGCCAACCATGTACCATTGGAGTATGATTGATAGGATCCTCATATATCTTTAGAGGAACTGCAGAACAAGGCATATGGATGGGTTGTAATTCAAACACAGAGCTAGTAGGATACTGTGATGCTGATTGGGCTGGGGACAGAGAAGATAGAGGATCAACTACTGGCTATTGCACCTTTGTTGGAGGCAACCTAGTCACTTGGAAAAGCAAAAAGCAGAAGATAGTAGTTTTTTCTAGTGCTGAGGCTAACCACTGAACTCATGTGACTCAAGATGTTACTCAAAGACTTAGGAAGAGAGATCACCACTCCAATCACCATGCACTGTGATAACCAAGCAGATATTCTCATTGCATCCAATTCAGTCTTCCATGAGAGAACCAAACACATTGAGGTAGACTGCCACAAAGTAAGAGAACAAATGCAACTTGGAGTCATTCTTCCATGTTATACCAAGAGTTCAGACCAATTAGCAGATATCTTCACCAAAGCTGTCAACCTTCAAGTTTGTCAATCCATTCACAAGAGACTTGGGCTAATGGAGATTGATAAGCCTCATCTAGATGATCCTGAACTATAAGCTTCATACTCTTTTTCCTTATGCACAATTTTTTTTCCACTGGATTTTTCTTGCAAAGATTTTAATGAGGTGATGTCTTATAGTATCAAGCTTAACCTAAATTCCTTATGATTAAGCTTGAGAGGGAGTATTGAAGAGTACATCACAATGAAGAATTATCTTCTTAGAGAAGTCTTGTGACAGTTGGAGTTAAAAAGGAAAGGGGATCACATGTTTGCTTAAGCTTCCCAACTATTAATGAAATGTCCCTTTCCTCCTTGAAGACTTCCTTCTATTGTCTTTTTCTTCTCAAGTCCCTTTCTCTCTTGTGTATAGCTCTGACTTGTATTGCCTATATATGTACATTATCACACATTGTAAAGAATTAAGTTAAGGAAATAAAATCATCCTTCTCTTCCATCTCTCTTCTTCCTCTATCTTTCTCTAATCTTGTTCATCACTCAACTCTGTATTTGCTCTCAAAATTACACTCCAGCTCCTGGGTTTAGGTTACTAAAAAAAGAGCAGCCGAGTTCGAACCATGTTGGTTCTTGACATTCTTGAGCTCGTTCTTCAGTTTTTCATTTTTGTAAATGGCTTATATTTCTGTTATGATAAACCTTTCACATCCCGTGTGTAAGTTTTCTGCACACAATCATTAGACAACAACAATGAATATCAATAGTTACAGCATAGTTTGGCAATAAAAAACCCAAAGCTTTATAGATAATACTATTGACACGCTTACTTTTGCAATATTAACAACAACCCTAAGAGAGCTCTGTTCAATTGAAGATTTGTTAACTCAATATAGACCATTGATGCAACATCACCAACTCGTATACGAGTATAGAGGCATTCATGTGTATCCATTAGCTCTATCTCTGTTCACATAAGCCAGTTCTGTGAAAATTGTTAATTACATCACCTCTTCTAACTAACCCACCAGCTCGTCTTGCTGTAGCGAGTGACCCCTGTAATTAAATCATTTCATCACCCACAAATTTTTTAATCAAACTTATGCCGAACAGCCGGAGGAAAAAAAAAACAATTCGTCAAAAATGGTAAACACTTGAGCTTAATAATAATTCCAAATCAACTATGATGTTTCTGAAATATACAGAAGAGTTACATAGAGTTCTAAAACAGGGAGAGCATCTGAAAACTCCATAGGAGAAAAAGAGGAAGCCAAGAACCATGGATTCGTATTGCTAAATCTATATTGTAAACAAAAAAGACACTTTCAGAAAGACGGCAAATCTCTTTAGCCTGAGCAATCCAAATATTATGCATGTTATTACTACTACAGCGTATCCGAGAATCAACAAATTCAACTCCACATTGTACAATAGAATTTGTTGTTTGTAATTAAAAAAAAATTGACTTTGGTGAGACGATGAAGAGGGTTCTAAAGATCTTCCACAAAAAAGCTTCACCATGGCTTCATCCTCGCTTATAGCAGTCATGAAAGGTTTCTCTCTCAAAAATTCATCTTTTTCTCGATTTTAATTTTTAGTTTATCTCCGAAGAAACAAAGGGAAGCTAAACAAAAAGAGAATAATCAATCGTCAAATCGTAGGATGTTGATGGAAATTTGGGAGAAAGCTATGAGATTAAGGGGCATAAGTGAAAGTTTAACGCAGTAGAACAGAAACGATTGAGAAGAAGTGGATGGAATGAGAAGTGTGAGAGGTAAAGGCAGAGGAGAGACAAGAGGGTGATTGACGACAATGTTTACACTAAGAATAAGGGCTCTTGGTTGACTATACCTTCAAACTCTAAACCCTAAGCCTCAAAATCTAAACTCTAAACCCTAAACCCTAAACCCCAAACACTAAACTTTAAATCCCAAACTTTATACCCTAAACTCCAAACATTAAACCCTAAACCCTAAATTGTAAACCCTAAACCCTAAACCCAAAAATCTAAAATAAAATATAAATTTTAAGGATTTGAAAATCCAAACAAACTAATATTTAGTTAAATCTAAAATTTAAATCAACTAGTTATGATAATAGATGGGTAACAATGATTTTGGAAACATGCATATTACTATTACTTGCATAAGGAAGGGTGAATCAACGACAATGCCATTATTTTATAAATGAATGGATAAAAAGTCTTTGTATATACATAAAGAGGTTATTTAATTGAACATCTTTTTGAAAGCGATATACGAGTGAATTAACTCCAAAAAGTGATTCAGTCCTTATAATTCCCCCTAAGAATATATGTTGCACACATGTGTAGCCACATGTCAAAAGCAGGGGTGAAGCTAGAGTGTGTGAAGAGGCATGTGCACCCTAATTTTTTTTTAAAAATTTATATATTTTTCATTAGGTTTTTATATATATACCCATAAAAGTTTAGAATTTGCACCCATTGAAAATTAGATATAGCTCAAAGCAAAAAAAAGTAATTAAAATACATCTAGTAAGGTAAACACAATTTAGTCCACTTGAAGAGACAATATAACTTAAACATTAAAGCCTACTAATGTTATATTTTTAAAAAATTAAGATACTTATTTACTAAAAACAATTTAGTCTATGTAAGAAACAAAAACTATAGGCACTAATTTGCTAAAATATTCCTAAAAACATCCCGAAAACAACAAAAACCTCTATTTCTTATATTTTCTTAAATAATTTAACAATATTTTAAATCATCACCGTAAAACAGTTTTTATAAACTAAACTAGGAATCATTTTTTAGATAATCATCTAATTTATTTTATTAAAAAATATTTTAAAATGTTACGAATGTAATAATGATGAACAATTAAAAAATAAAATAAATTTACATTATAGTTAGATAGTGTTTTTAATTTAATATAATATAGTATTTTATATAATATTTATTATATGTTTTTAATAATATTTTTAATAATTTATTTACTATTATAAATTTATATATTAGTGCATCCATAAAAAAAATTCTAGATTTGTCCTTGGTCAAAAGGCTGGAGAAAATCCTTCCTCTTTTATATATAAAGATAACATCATTTATTAGAAGTGATATTAAATCATTAAAATTTGTTTTATTTATAAATAAAATAGTATCATTTTATTTTGTGATGTTATTTAATTGATTTAGTTCAACATTTTTTTTGTAATGTATGAACTTGTTTTTGGAATTTACATCTTATCCAAGAAAAAACATGGATATATATATTGGTAGTCTTACCTTTTGCCTCACATATCTCTATATCAACCCTAATCGGCAGCAATGGAATAGTCTCTCGAGAAGAATGACTTCGTTAGCTGGAGCTGATCTCTACAAAAATCTCTACAAAAGTACAAACACACCAAATTTAAAAATTGTCTAGTATATACTTATTTTTCAAATGTTTAAAATAGTTTATAAATATCTTAAAAATATCTAATTTTCCAACAGCTCAAATATTACAGAATAATTAATAAATATTTGATCATGCAAAATGGGTAGATTACTATCTAATATCTTAATAATTTAATTAGTAAACATTGATTATTAATACCCCAAACTAAAAATCTGTACAAAAATAGTATTCCCACATCTTAGGAAAACACATTAAAACATAATTATAAATGCATAATTTTGTATTAACAATTTTTAGCCAATATTGATTCAACAAATGCAATTAGTTTTCTTGAAATTTATAATTTATCATCTTTAGTTATTAAAAATATATTGAAAAGTGAAAATATCCATCTTTTAAAAATTGATTAGGTGAATGTCTGCGCGATGCGCGGGATTGGTTTTATAATTTTTATATACTTTTATTATTTTGTGTTTTTTATAGTATTTTAATTATTATATTATTTAAAAACTATAGCTATAGAAAAGTTTTTTTGTATAGTTTCTAATTTTCCTAAGTAAACCAATGTATTTATTTTGATAACAGTAATAAGTTAAAAAGTTTTAAGTACATTAAAATAGTGATTCATTAATTAAAAATGTAAAAAACAAATGTAATTTGTTAAATCAAATATGATTTGATGCCTTCCTTTTGGAGTTGATAGTATTTGTAACATATCAGTTTTAAACAAAAATTTAGTTCTCATTCAACAATAACATGTGATTCCGAGTAGATTCATTTACATGATAGAGAAGAAAATTGAAGTATAATACATTGTACAAATTTCAAGTCACCAAAACATGCAATGCACGTCAAGGTTTTGAAGTGTTAGAAACATTTAGTGAAAAGCATAATTATACTTTGCGGAAAGTTTGACAGGATAAACGCATAGAGTAAACATTAAATAATATAAAGAGATAACTAAAGAACACAGTTTATTTGTTCGACAATATCTCATAACCCAAAACCATCTACTCTTCCCTCGTCAGCTTCGAGTCGCACATATCAAACAGAGCTGAGTAATGAAACTACACTTTTCTAAACCTCGTGAGAAAGAATGGAGCGTTGTAGGATCCGCATAGGACCGCCTGTTCATTATCAGCTTCAAAACCGCATATCTCGGGCTGTTTACCATAACGGTCTCATCTAGAAGATTCTTGAAACGGAACAGAAAGTTTACAACCACGAATTCTCCTTCTTAATCTTCAAGCCTTTGACTTTGATCGTTTCCCATTTCTAAGCAATCGCATTATACTCGAACAGAACCTTGTATTTCTGATAGTATCGAGCCAAGCGATGACCCGTCTCCTCAAATCCTTCCTTCAATTCTTATGGGAAAGATCACCACGGTTCGCTTTGTTTATCTGTTCTACACATCTGCAAGATAATCTACCATATAATTTCACTAAACCGACCAACTTGAATAAAAAAGAACTTTTAACAATGAATGAGAAGCAGAAATTTCTAATCTTCTAACAACATCAACTCCTGGTTTTTAGGATCATTATTCAGCCTTTCTTGAAACATATCCATGGTTTATCGTATTCCTTCCTGAATAACTGAATGACTCCTCTTTTACTGTATCCTTTGGTGAAACTCGAGTCAAGCTCAATTCATTTCTCAGGATCTTACAATCCTTCCAGTGATGCTCCTAGATTGGTGTAACAAACAACTATGTTGCTGTACGCTTACATAAAAAAACATTCACTATGATTCCATGTTTTTCATACTATGTGTTTGGCTTAACACTCTTACCCTCACGTCCCTCGGGTTTCTTTTGATTGCTTCTGAATAATGTTTCACTCCCTCTGGATAATTTTCTCTTTAAGGAATTCATTATCTTCATTGAAGGAATAATGTCAATGCTATATCGTTGTATCTAATAGCGTTGTGGGGTTTAATATCTGAATTTAGTTAGCTTTCTCACGCTCCTCCTCTGGAATCTTAGGATCAAAGTACTCATGTTGCTCTAGCCCTTTTTTAGCTTTCTTCAACATATCTGGATTATGATTAATCCTTTTCAAGCAAAGTCTATCGTACATAATCACAAAACCAATTTATTCTCCTACTTTCTTCACCAAACATAAATTAAATTTTAATGTATGTGTATCTTACGATATTAAAAGTGTGAATAGGAAAATAATTTCGAGGATGCTTACATTCTCTTCATCTTCTTAACACCACCTAAAGGAAACATACAAGGTAAGGTAATAGACTTAGCAACATATGTGTGGGTACATGATTTGAAAAAAAAAGCTATAATTTTTCAACATCACACTTACAACTTCATATGTTTCCAATTTCACGGCCTTATATGCACTTCCACATGTACCATCTCCAAGCTCTTCCCTAAACTTATGTCTTCACACAGAGCACATAAGCTTGTCAGTTTCTCTCGCATAAGTCCAAATCAATATTTCCTACGAAGGAAAAAACAAACCTTTCCATTATTCATTTCCATATTTCCCTGTAGTGAATATCTATAGCGACATATATAACATGCTGAAAATGACAGAGGAAGAGTAAGATACTGAAAAGTGTAAAACTGGAAAAAAAAATTTAAAAGAATTGAATTTGTGTTTTCACTACAATTAGAGTTTCGCTGCTGAATTCAATGAAGAACACCAAATGATTCTGACCTAAGAAAAGAAGGAACAAATCATGGGAAGTAATACAGGACAGAAATGCATATATCAAAAGAGGGAAAATGGATGACATCTACACCAAATATCTATAAGAGCAAGGATAATTTTACATACAATCAATCGAAAGTGTGAATTAAGGAATTAGGTTTTTGTCGTGATTACACCCGTACAAACGAATCAAAAAGGCTGAAAGAGAAGAGGGAGAGAACCAAGAGTCAAGTTTTTGGCTGGTAAGTAGGAAAAAAGAGAGTACATGAGTCAAACAGCCAAATACTAACATGTCGAGTCATGTAGAGAACATATCGAAAGAGGGAAAATGGAGGACATCTACACCAAAGATCTATTGGGGCAAGGATAATTTTACAGATAATCAATCGAAGATGTGAATTGAGGAATTATGGTTTTTCAAGAATACCCATACACATGAATCAAAAAGGCTGAAAGAGATGAGGGAGAGAACGAAGAGTCATTTTTTTGGCTGGTAAGTAGGAAAAAAAAGAATACATGTGTCAAACAGCCGAATACTAACGTGTCGAGTCATGTAGAGAACATATCGAAAGAGGAAAAATGGACGACATCTACACCAAAGATATATTGGGGCAAGGATAATTTTACAGACAATCAATCGAAGATGTGAATTGAGGAAATAGGGTTTTGTCAGAATTACCCATACACAGGAATCAAAAAGGCTGAAAGAGATGAGGGAGAGAACGAAGAGTCAATTTTCTGGCTGGTGAGTAGGAAAAAAAGAGAGTACATGTGTCAAATAGCCGAATACTAACCTGTCGAGTCATGTAAAGAACATATCGAAAGCGGGAAAATGGACGACATCTACACCAAAGATCTATTGAGGCAAGGATAATTTTACAGATAATCAATTGAAGATGTGAATTGAGGAATTAGGGTTTTTTCAGGTTTACCCATACACATGAATCAAAAAGGCTGAAAGAGATGAGGCAGAGAACGAAGAGTCGATTTTTTGACTGGTAAGTAGGAAAAAAAAGAATACATGTGTCAAACAGCCCAATACTAACGTTTCGAGTCATGTAGAGAACATATCAAAAAAGGGAAAATGGACGACATCTATACCAAAGGTCTATTGGGTAATAATAATTTTACAGATAATCAATCGAAGATGTAAATTGAGTAATTAGGGTTTTGTCCGGATTACCCATACACATGAATCAAAAAAGCTGAAAGATATGAGGGAGAGAACGAAGAGTCGATTTTTGGCTGGTAAATAGAAAAAAAAAGTACATGTGTCAAACAGCCCAATACTAACGTGTCGAGTCATGTAGAAAACTCATCCAGCTATTAGAGGATAATTTATTTTTTCAAAACATCTAACAATTAAAAACAAAGAGAGTATATATACATCAATTAATAATTAAAATTCTATTTATTGTAAAATTAAATGATAAATATCTTTATGAATAAATCAAATATATATATATATACATATCATCTATACTTGATTATATATATATATATATAATATTTCAAAACAAAAATATATAAAAAACAAGAATTAGTTGCTAAACTAATTTAATTTATTAATAAATGAGACACAAAAATATTTTTTTTTAAACTGTTTTAAATTAAATATTTTTGGTTTTTTTCTGGTTTACAATCCGGTTTAACCGGCTTCAACCCATCCCAACCAAAATCCCTGATTTTGGGTCCGGTCAGACAAAACTAATACAAAACGATCTAAACCTAAAAACAAAACTACAAGTGGCGGTGAACCAAGTCGAGACTAATGGATCCCTGGGTAGGATTGTACTCTAAGTTGGTGTATAGGACTGACCACGACCAGAGGTTGACCGGATCAGATAGATGGATCGAAGAGACCGTCAAGGGTTGCGGATGGCCCTTGGTATTCTCGACTTCAAATGATCAA
>ASZH01045138.1:0-11105 GCA_000411075.1 Sisymbrium irio | reverse complement strand
TATATATTATATATTGTGGTATTAAAAATATATATATTTTTTCAAATAATAGTATAGAAGTATAGAACCATGCCTTCAATCGTTGTTTTATTATTACTGTAAATACTGCCCATAGTATAATAATAGATTCAGTGTGTAACAATTTTAGGGAAGAATATGTAAAAGTCTAAGCTGACGGTAGTTTCTCTAAGACTACACTATTCATATATATTATAACAAATGCATGGGAAGTTGTAAAGTATATTGAACTGCTCTTGGTAAATTTCATACTTTTCTATCTATAAGATATGACATCATGTTGACTTCCATTCAAATGTGAATTTGAAAATTATGCTAGAGAAAAACAACTTGACCACATGAACATCGTCTTTAAAAAGTTACAAATAGGAAAACAAAAGAAAACAAACAAGCTGTGGAATAAAATAGTTTTTTGATCATGTATATAAGTCAACTAAAGATTGTATATAAAGAAAACAAAGCAACCATCTTTAGTATAATTAAAGAACACAACATTAAATATGGCAAGTTCTCGATTAATTTCGATAATCTTCTTCGTCTACACAATAGTCTTATCAAGCAGCTCAATCAACTGCAGAGGAAATAATAATTTGGTAACAAACCAAACTGCTTTGTTCGTGTTCGGAGATTCTTTGTTCGATGCTGGAAACAACAACTACTTCGATACTATCTTCCGATCTAACTTCTGGCCGTACGGTCGGACCACTTTCAGATTCCCCACCGGCAGAGTCTCTGACGGACGTTTGATTCCGGATTTTATCGGTAACACGAAAATATATTTTGTTTCTTTATAATAAACTTTTGTTTTTCGAATTATAAATTCTAAAACACTTTTTAAACTGGTCGCTAACGTGGCAGCTGAGTATGCATGGTTACCGTTGATTCCACCAAATCTACAACCAAGCAACGGTAACAATCAGTTTACCTATGGAGTTAGTTTTGCCTCCGCTGGTGCCGGAGCTTTGGTGGAAACCTTTCCCGGAACGGTAAATATCATCAATTATTACTACACACCCTCTGCGTAATAAAAGTACCGTGTTATGTTTTACATTCGAATAATTAAAAGAGAAAGTCCATGTCTTTGCAAAAATAATGAACTTTTGAAATTTCGGTACGTTCATATTTTGAAATTAATTATATGTTGATTATGAAAGTATAAATTCGATATTTCTGTGCAAGAGTTACATTGAAATTTTAAAGCGATAATTATCGATCTCTAAACATCAAAATATATGTTTTGAATAAATATTCAATTGAAATTGAGAAAGAGCAGACATTAAGATACATGTACTGTGAACAAAAAAAAAAAAAAGATACATGTACAAAATGTTATTTACATGTAACTAACTCTCTCTTTTTCCTTCTTAACTGTTTAAGGTGATAGATTTGGGAACACAGTTAAATAGCTTCAAGAACGTTGAAAAGAGTTTGAGATCTGCGTTAGGAGACTCAAAGGCCAAGAGGATATTCTCAAGAGCTGTTTATCTATTTCATATTGGAGCCAACGACTTATTTCATCACGTAACTGCAAACTCTTCACTTTTCCAGTCCAATTCTAAAGAAAAGTTTGTTGACCTTGTTATTGGTAACACGACATCCGTGATCGAGGTAAGACTAAAATCGAAAAATGATCTCAAATTTAATGAACTTTTGGACTAAAAATGAGAGATATATGTTATGTTTCTCAGCAAGTGTATAAATTGGGAGGGAGGAAGTTTGGATTCCTGAATGTAGGACCATATGATTGTGCACCAACCGGATTGATCTTGGACAGAACAAACATAGGATCTTGTTTCAAACCAGTCACCGAGCTGTTCGATTTGCACAACAAGAAGTTTTCGGATGCTCTAAGGCGACTAGATCGTGAACTAGCCGGATTCAGATATGCCCTTCACGACTATCACACTTCTTTATTGGAAAGAATCAACAATCCTTCGCAATACGGTAACTAAAAGTAACTGGTGATTAATATACGTACGTAAGATATTGACCTTTAGTAGCTTTTTGAAAGTTTAATGTTTTGTTTGTTTTAACAAATTTGATTTTAAAGGGTTTAAGGAAGGGAAGAAGGGATGTTGTGGAAGCGGACCATTGAGGGGAATCAATACTTGTGGGAACCGAATGGGACAAAGTTACGAGTTATGCGAAAACGTTACCGATTATTTGTTTTTCGATTCCTCTCATTTGACTGAGAAGGCTCATCGACAAATAGCAGAGCTGATCTGGAACGGACCGCCTAATGTCACTGGACCTTATAATGTCAAAGCTTTATTTGAACTTAATTAAAATCGCCGATGTGTGCCTATGAAAATAAAGACGATCAGATTGTTATTTTTCTTATCTAGTCTTGTTAGTCATTTATATACTTCCTGTTCAAAATAATAGTAATACTGATGAGTCTTGTTGATATTATCGTCGATGTGTGCCTATGAAAATAAAGACGAGATTGTTATATATTTTACGTAATCTTGTTAGTCATATATGCTTCCTGTTCAAAATAATATTATTATTGATGAATGTTTTGTAATAATTAATTAGGGGTTGTCTAAGTTTCCTTGCACAAGAAGGTTACTCACGGGTAAGTAACGGAACTTGCTTTTCTAAATAATACTTAGTATAGAATATACCAATACGGATTATTGCCATTCCGAATTTGATTTTCATTTTTTCTTTCAAGTCAGTCAAATGAAGAATATACTAATAGTCTAATACGGTAGCTAATACCACATTTGATTTTTCAAATTATGCAAATCTGGCGAAAAAATGATACTATATGCACTTATGCTGTATAAAACGGATCAATACATGTGGATCTCTTTATGTTTCGTTTCTGTCGTTTGCGAAAAAATCATACCATACTTTACGGCGTTATCTATTGGGAGTTCAACTTACTGTTCCTTTTTTGATAATGTTAAATGGCTAATGAACTGGATTTATCAAAACACGACGTTTAATAATGTTTTTTCATCAAATATAATATAAGATAATTCTCGTAATACGCGGATACTAATATAATAAACTTAATGTAAATAAACTTGTTATTTTAATAAATTATTTGATACCACGTTTTCAGTTTACTAGTCAATAATCGACAGACTGATTGACTTTCGAGTTAGTCCAATACGCGGTAAGAGTTGCAAAGATCATTCTTTTATTATTGAGGAAAAAAAAAACATCGCAAACTAAAACATCATGATTTCCATTGTGAAATGGTTAATTAACTAAACTCGTGACCCTTGTGAAAACCAGATTGACCCCAAGAGATTGACTTGCCCAGACTTAGTAGGACTCGTGACCGGAGCTAGATGACGTAGAGTCGCTTGACTGGACCGTGTCTGGCGTTGGAGGCACCCAAGCCTCAGTCATAGCTTCACCGACTGGGTAAACTACGAGCTCACGGACGTTCATTGGTTGGATTACATTTTTATCGGCTCCAATAAGAAGATGAGCAAACATTTCTTGTGCCTTCTCGGTGTTGTGACGCCCATCAAAGAATAAGTAAGATCGTTGGTACTGGCATAGCCTCGAGTGTATGTTAGGTGAACCGCAACCAAAAGCATCGTGTGTTCCAGTTCCGCAGCATGATGCGTTCGTCATGAAAAACCCTAGTAATAACCAATTTTAATGGTTTTTATATGAGTATTTCACATAGTATCAAAGCTTAGAATTAAAATAAAATAAAAGAAAAAATTGTAATTAATCAACTCACGATAGCTGGAAGGTTTCTGTGTCCTACGAAGAACGGCAGTGTAGAAATCAAAGACGGTAAACTGGAAATCAGTATTGGTTTGAGCCATTTCATTCAACATGGGTCCGATTTTTTCGTTGTGCTGTTTAGCCAAATCGTTAAGAGGTTCGTAGCATTGATCCATCCCGGTCTTGTAATCTTGTCTGACGATTGGTAAGCAACCCAATGGTGCTAGGGTTTGGATTACAAACTTACTTGCTCCTGCTGAATACAACATGCTGATATCGCTCTTTAATTTGTTAGTTACGGTAGTGACGAAAGCATGTTGAGCAGATGGATCTGCTTTAGGATTGTTCTTGGTGAAATTCAAGTAATCGTTAGCACCGATGTATATCAAAAACGCTGACTTAGCGATGAAGTCATCATTCCAGTTTTCTTTCATTTGGCTGAATTTCCTCACTTGTTGACTCAGAGTCAACTAAATTAGGAAAAAACAAAAATCAATGTTATGATTGCAGTTAAAAAGCTTATTAATTTTAAGTTAGATATCTTTATATTTATTTAATGGTGAACATAAAACAAAAAATGCTTATTAATAACGGGGGTAAAAACAGATGGGTATATATATATATACTCGAATAATATTGTAAACAAATATCAACTGAATACTGACAAAATATAGACATATTAAAGAAATTAAATGGGCTTACAGATTCCACTGGAGCTCCAAGAAGAGTAGCATCGGCGACGGCGAAACTAGCCCCACGTGAGACATTGACGTTCGGTTTAAGTGCCGGCGGGATCTCGTTCGGGATCCCCATGTATTTTGCTGCATTTTCAATATTCAAGATTAGTTTCATATACTCCATTTATCAGCTGTGTTCTCGGGATGTAGGCATGTAGCCATGAAATTGAAAGGCCGTGTATATACACACTATTGTATTTAATTTACGCTATACACTATCGGTTCGATGGAAGTAATCGGACTATATGGCTTTCATATACACGAAACGATATAGCTTTGTTAAGTATTTTGGAAACCAGTTTTAGAATTACACAAAGTACAAGAACGTGAAAATTAGAGTTTAGGTATTTTTTTTTATATTCAAACTAAAATACATATATCATAATCAAGGGATTGCCTCTGCTTTTATCACCGTATTGTTTTTTTCATAGTCATAAAAGTCATTGCCAAGTTTTCTAATAGATCCAAAATATTGAAACCATTTGACCAAATAAAAAACAATTTTTGTGGGGAAAATCGAATCAGGGACAAATCAAGCGAATAGAGACTGTATCTTTGGTTATTTTTACTAGACTACTACCACTTAGTCAATATAAAATCAATTTAATACACTATTGCTGTATAATTTTAGAAACTTAAAAACTTAATAAATATATTTAGTGGTAATAAACAGTAGAATCATTTTTCCAAAATGTGAAAAGGTGGCTACACAGCCTACACGTACGCGTGATTAGTAATTATTAATTAACCTTAACAATGGTACAACTACTCTTTCTGTGAAGGTTCCTAAGATTCTTGTAGATTTCAGCTTAATATACTACTTATTAGTGGCAAAAAGAAAATCGTACCGAGGAAGTCGGGAACGATGAAACCGTCGGAGAATTTGCCGTTGGGTTCATCTCGGGATTTTCCGTACGGCCAGAAACCTTGCGAAACGCTAGTTTTGGTGAGAAACTGTTTGTTTCCGGCGTCAAAGTTAGAGTCACCGAACGTGAACAAGGCCGCACCCGATTTTCCTTGTCCGGCCACACTGATCGGATAATGGAACAGTGCCACTACCAAAAATACACCTAGGACACTCACTAAGTTCGCCATCGGGAAGATAGTCTAGTGTAGAGAGATGAAGATGGCTTTTTGTGCTATGTTCATTGACCGCAGATCATTATATTTATATTGCAAGTATAGTTTTTGACAATTTACAATAACTACTATTTAACATAGCGTGTCCCGCGAGGTTAATTTTATAGTATATAACTACGTACCGCGAGGTTAGTTTTTTAATATACAACTACGTACGCACTAATGAATATTAAGTGCGTAAACCGATTATTAATCGACCAACCATAGTTCAACGGAATCACTTCTGACGATTTATTTGGTTTCTAGTTTTATTTTAATAAGAAAATCTATTTATTGTCACTAGGATCAGGATCGTGCATTTTCGAGGCCAAATCAAGTTTAAAGAAATGAGAATCAAAACCACGTGGAAAAAATTAGGACGTGCAGAAATAAGTATGTAAAAATAGACAATATATATGAGAATTAATTAATAGTAGTAGTAGTAGCCACGAGCCCCACGACAAGGCCAAATGAGAACTTGCTCGCATTGTAGGATTTGAGGTTGAAAGACGAGCCTAGCATTCTGTTCTTTCCAAGAGCAATAGAGCATAAACCACAGTTTGGGACAACATTTTGCAGACTAAAATGTGTTCTTGCTGTTATACTGATATCAGCAGTTCTATTTTGTGTATACAAAGATAAACGTTAGCTAAAACATAGATGTCCAAACTATAATAAACAAAACCGTCATAAATGATATATAAAACACAATATGGTATAATAAGTCCACTATTTTCTAACGTGACCCAATATTTTAAATACTTTTGCGAGAAACATATCACTATGTCTATAAGATATACACATGTTACTGTCTACTTTATCTCCTTATAATTACTTTATAACTAAACTTGTGATAAACTTTATGTAATTATATAACTTTAGAATAGTTTCAGGACGTTTTGTGTTTTGTTTGTTAATTTTGAAGTGTTTAAGAGGAAGGGAAGAAGGCATGTTATTGTGGAAGTGGACCATACAGAGGAATCAACACGTGCGGAAACAGACTGGAATCACCGGAAGGTTACGAGCTATGCGAAAACGTTACTAATTTATATCATCTTTCGATTCCTCTCTTTAGACGGGGAAGGCTTACCGACAGATCACAGAACTTATTTGGACCTGGACTGCCTAATGTCAGTGGACTTTTTAATCTCAAAACTTTATCTGAACTAAATTAGAGGTACTTTATGTATGTTTACGACAGGAACGACGAGGTTGATATACATATTTTGTCTCATCTTGTTACTTAAGTCACGTATTCTGTGTTAACAATAATAATAAAATTGATGATCCAGTGATCATTTAGAAAATTATATGGTCAAACTAAATGGTCAAAATAAATGGTCTAGATAAAATTTGAGTTAGAAGGAATGATACCATATATGATATTTTAACGGATCAGTAAATTAAATGTTGGTCCATACAATCCAAATCTTTTTTACTACTATAACTAGATTATTATCAAATTGGTAAATGGTCACTAAATTATCACCTTGTTTTAGTCCAAAGAAAACTATATTTATTACCTTGAGAGTAGAGTCAAAGATCAGTTTTCGCTACAAATAGTGTTTTTAAATTATATTCGTGTGTTTCCATCTTTGCCACCTCGAGATTAAACGACCGTTGTTTAATAATGTATAAGCCATTTTCGATCAGATCAAAGATGACTGATGAGCTGTCTGGTCTTATAGCGTTGTTTAATAATGTATAAGCCACTTTGGATCAGATCGAAGATGACTGATGAGCTGTCTGGTCTTATACTTTTTTTTTAATTTTGTTTCTGTCGCTTATGATCCGCATTCCGCAAACTCAGTGACATAACGTAGTTTTTTTTAAGCTGTACGTGTGTTTAGTCTTACAAGTAAAATAAAAAAGGAAAGGAGTAATATAAGTTTTAGTAAGGTGAACCCAACGCATAAGGTAGGTCGACGATAGAGGAGAAACGTAAATGTGACACGCGTTGGGCTAATTGAAATAAAATTTATATACTCCTTTGGATTATTATGTAATTCAGTTCAGATTCCGATTGGTAAAATTTTTGTTTGATTGATTAATTGACCCTGTAGTGAGCCCCATAGGTGGTAAGAATTGCAATTAACAATCTTTTATTATAAGAGGGAAGCTCTCACTCAAGAAAGATGGGAAAAGAAGTTTCAAACCAAAAACATTATGATCCCGTTTTCTGTGAGAGCTAGATCTTATCTACATAAGACTCAGTAGAACTCGTAACCGCGGCTTGATGACGAGCTAGGGTCGCTGGCTTGGACCGTGGCTGACGTTGTAGGTACCCAAAACTCACGCATAGAATCATCGACTGGGTAAACCACGAGCTCGCGAACGTTCATCGGTTGGATCACGTTTGGATCGGCTCCAAAAAGAAGATGACCAAAAATTTCTTGTGCCTTCTCGGTATTGTGACGCCCATCGAAGAATAAGTAAGATCGTTGGTACTCGCATAGGTTCGAGTGCACGTTAGGTAAACCGCAACCATAAGCATTGTGTGTTCCAACTCCGCAGCACGATGAGTTCGTCACGGAAAACCCTAGTAATAACCAAATATACGGTTTTGCATATGAGTGTATATATATATTCACATGGTCTCGGACCTTAAATTTTATTGACCAACTTACGGTAGTTCATGTTTCTCTGCGTCCTACGAAGAATCACACTGTAGAAATCAAAGACGGTAAATTGGAAACCAGAAGCAGTTCGAGCCATTTCGTTTAACATGGGTCCGATTTTTTCGTTGTGTTGTTTAGCCAAATTGTTGAGAATTTCGTAGCATTGATCCATCCCGGTGTTGTAATCTTGTCTGACGATTGGTAAGCAACCCAATGGTGCTAGGGTTTGGATTACAAACTTACTAGCTCCTGATGAATACAACAAGCTAATATCGTTCTTTAACTTGTTTGTCACGGAAGTGACGAAAGCTTGTTGAGCAGATGCATCGGCGTTAGGGTTGTTCTTGGTGAAATTCAAGTAGTCGTTAGCACCAATGTATATCATAAAAACTGACTTCTTGATGAAGTCATCATTCCAGTTTGCTGCTTTCATTTGATTGAATTTCCTCACTTGTTGATTCAGAGTCAACTAAATTAAGATAAAAATATTTGTTAAGTAATATTAGAATTGCATATTTTAAACTTGCCGACGAAAACATATTGTTGATTATTAAAGAATCTTGTTAATTTTTTTATACAGATTGTTGTGAGTGGTTTAATGAAAATATAAAACAAAAGGAGGACCCACTCCATTCGCGTCAAAATATCAATAAAATTATGAAAAGTTGATAATTGATATACATAGAAAAATCTAGACTTACAGATTCCACCGGAGCTCCGAGAAGAGTAGCATCAGCGACAGCGAAACTAGCTCCACGTGAAACATCGACGTTCGGTTTAAGCGCCGCTGGTATTTGGATCGGAATTCCCATGAATTTTGCTGCATGTAAAATTTTTACAATATTTTAGTTTTCATATACTAGTATATATTTCAAACAATTCCTCGTTAACTGTCAATGAGTATTGACCCAAGTATATAGTACATACAAATAATTTTCCATGCGTGTTTTAAGAAGTCCTCAAAAACTATGCACTTTAAGTAATAACTTTTGCTTAGGCATTGAATGTTTGTAGTTTCGAGGTTGGCTTTTAATTTGGTAAACTATATAAGTCAAAACTATTATAAAAGCTATGAAGATTCATGGCCGTGTAAACTCGAGAGATTAACGTTTAGATTTAGGTCCAGGATTCTCCGGTCATACAGATAATACACGTACCGACGAAGTCCGGAACGATGAATCCGTCGGAGAATTTGCCGTTAGGGTCATCTCGAGATTTTCCGTACGGCCAGAAACCTTGCGCAACGTTAGTTTTGGTGAGAGTCTGTTTGTTTCCAGCATCGAAGTTGGAGTCACCGAACGTGAACAAAGCCACCGCCGGAATATTTTGTCCGGCGACGTTGATCGGGTGACACAGTGTGAATATCAAGAGTACCCCTAGGACACTGGCTAAAGTACATATGCCTGCCATCGTACATAGAGGCGCGAAAAGATGGCAGTAAGAGAGAGAATTGCTTTTGTGCCTCAGTTCATAGACCGGTTCATTACATTTATATTGCAAATATAGCTTCCCGCAATTATAGTAAATTATTACTTCTTAAATAGTCGCGAGGTTAATATTTCTAATACAACTATGCGCTATGCATTAGTAAAAGTGAAGTTAGAGCTAGATTACGCAACAATAAAAAATGGTTAATGTAATTAATATACATAGTTGACTTAAAAATAAAAAAATAGGAGGTAGAGTAGAAAGAGATAGGGAGAACAATAGTGTTTTTAGGAGATAAAATTAATTTTAAACTTATTGGTTGTTATAAATTATGAATTGCAATTATTCATACAAAAAAATTATATATATGTAGTGAGTAACCGATTTTCTTTTAACCAAGTAATAAAAAAAAATGGAATCTCTTGCGCCTACCCACGTGAGCTGAAGAAGACAAGCATGATAGATTTCATGATTTTCACACAACTATCAATTTTTTTTTTGACAACTAATCTAATAGAACTCTATATACACCATAAACCGATAAATTAACTCATTTAAAACATAATTTTTGAAGATTCAGAGGAGATTAGGGACCAAAACCTTTTCGGTGGAGTACCCATATATATTGTAGATGTGACTATCTGTTAAAACAAGATCGTGCTTTTTAATGGATTTGCTGGATATTCGTGGGTTAACCCACCCCTATAAGAATTTCATTTTTTTTTATAAATTCATTAAATAACAAAAATTAACTTCTTCAGTCTTTTATAAAATTCTTAACCACACCATGTCTCTATATTAAAGACTTGTAAACCTTTCATGTTTTTCACAACCATCAATTTAATTTTTTTGACAACTAATCTAATAGAACTCTATATACACGATAAACCGATATACTATTTGAGACATAATATTTGGAGATCAAGAGGAAATCAGGGACCGAAACCTCTTCAATGGAGTACCCATATATATTGTGGATGTGGCTATGTCTTAAAATAAGATAGTGATTTTTTATAGGTTAACCTCTATGAGAATTTCATTTTTATCGATAAATCCATTATAAATTTCTTCAGTCTTTTATAAAAATTCATAACCAAATCCTGTCTCTATATTAATGACTTGTAAAACTTCCATGATGTTCACAAGCATCAATTTAATTTTTTTGACAACTAATCTAATAGAACTCTATATACACCATAAATCGATAAAATAACTCATTTGAGACACAATTTTTAAAGATTCAAAGTAGATCAGGGACCTAGACCTCTTTGGTGGATAACCCATATCCATTGTGGATGTGAATATGTGTTAAAATAAGATAGTGAGTTTTAATGAATTTTTTGGATATTCGTGGGTACCCCTATGAGAATTTCATTTTTATCGATAAATCAATTAAATAACAAAAATTACTTCTTCACTCTTTTAAAAAAATTCTTAACCACATACTATATCTATATTAATGATTTTTAAACCTTTCATGATTTTCACA